>VXBI01009828.1:80551-202998 GCA_013397375.1 Toxostoma redivivum
GCAGCTCGGGGCTCGCCGAGGGTGCGGGGGGGCCCCCTTTTATCTGCGTTTCCCCTCGGCATTACCATGCCGATCCCCACCCACCCGGCCCTCCCCGCGACCGGCGCGGCTCCGTGCCGCCGCCGAGCCGCCCGGCTTCCCCGGCGCTGGGGAGGGAGAAGAAGGAAGAGGGAAAGGGCGCGGGGGCTGGGATAGAGGTAGGAGGGGGGGGTTGAAACTTGCCCTGCAAAGTTTGCGTGTGGCCGNGCTCGCATGTAGCAGCGCGGGAGGCGGCGGGGGTGCGAGGGAAGGAGCAGTGCTGCCTCTCAGTGCCGGCTCTCATCAGTGAATGAGCCTCCACTCTCCGAGGGGCTCCCGCCGCACACACACACGCACACACACGCGCGCACACACACACGCACACATACACTCTCACACACACGGAGCCGGGCTGAGCACTGCATACATTAGGGCACTCGGGCAGTATGGGAAATGCAGTCCAGGACCGGCACCCACCCGCCGGCTGCCCGCCAGCCGTGGCCCCCAGAGTTGCCAAAACGGGGAGTCGGGGGCTGCTCCTCTCCTGGGAGCGCCGCTTCTCCTTCCAGCCCTGCCGTGCCGACCTCACCCACCTGCCTGGCACTGGTCATATTTTCCACCGTACAGCTCCCTCCCAAATTGCAGCGGGACGCTGTTGGGCCCCCTGAGCGGCAGCTTCCCCGCTTCGGGGCAGCCCCGTACCCTTCCGGCCCTGAGGCAGCCGACTCCCCTCCACGGGGATGCCCATGGGAACGCAGCCTTCCCTCAAGTACCCTGCGGCATGTTCTGGCATGGATGGACATGATTTCCAGGGGTGGTGGGCATCATCCCCAAACTTGCCTTGGACAGCCACAGCAGAGCCAGAGAGCAAATTAGGGACTTCACACTCCCAGTGTTTCCCAACTGCGGCATGCACGCACGCACGGCACTCACACTGCTGTTTTAATGTTTCCTGGATGCACGTCGCAGCTCTGCACAAACCCTTCTGCCCACACGCTCCACCTCAGCCACAGGCAACTTCCCTGCCAGCCCTAGGAGTGTCCCGAGCAAAAACTGCCCGTCATAGGAAATGAAAGAGGCAGTTTTAGATGGGGACTCAAAAGAAACACTTGTCTCATTGTTTGTTGTGAAGTACACCAATCATTGATCGAAGAGACTTACTTATTTTGCTCAAGAGCAAAATGTTTTGCATTATTTTCTTCAACTGCTAAATAATTTCAAGTTGTTCTTAAAAATAGTACGGGCAGCATTTTATGGCTCTTCTCTAACTCTGCACTGGCATTCTCAAAATACAACTGTGCTATGTGACATACAATGAAAGAAGTCCTCTCCATCAGCATAATCAACCACTTGGGCTATATTCTGTGTATGACAGCAAGAGTGATCACATGCTTATGTCATTCAACAACTTTTGTGTAACCAGTGACTCATCACTAAAGTGTATGGGCTGGCTTTACCTGTTACTCCAGGATCACTGAATGTCCCAGCCCCTACAAAACTGTCCACAGACACAACATGAAGCGTGTCCTCAGGCCTGAGCTTAGTGCAGACTGTGATGGTTTGCTTTTTGCTGGACTGAAACCCACCCATCCTTTCTGCAGCATTTCAGAGATAGGTCTCATGCAGATAGGTCTTATGCTTGCGTGACTTTTGAATGACAAAATCTTTCGGAATGTTAATAATAACAATAAACACCTTCCTTATTTTCACTCTTAAATTTCAAAATAAAACAATGTGCATTTCAAGCTTTTCAACTCAGGAAGAAAGCACTTGAGTGAAGGAGCTTCACGTACTTTCTTGACACAAACACCAGAAGCCCTGCTCCCAGCTCTCACCTGCAGCTCAGCCACTCAGAGGCTGATGACACCCACCAAAACGATCCTGCTTCCCTTCAAGGCATCCACTCCACTGTTGCTTTCCTGCACACCGTGTTCAAGAGCAAGGAGGATGGCAAGGCAGGCAGCAAGCGCTGCCTTCTCCCATGGATCAGCCATGGCGCAGTGGTAAACGTGGGCTCACTTTCTGGAACTCCTTTTCTGTTTTGTGTAAAAACTGGCATTTGGACAGTTCAGGTAAAAACCTCCCACAAATTGGAGCAAACATTATTGTGCATGTATTTTTGCCCATCAATAACACCTTGTAGTTACCCGCTGACTGACCAAAGTTATAATTTTTTTGCACTGGTGATTTCAAACACCTCTCTGGAAACAGCTACACTACAGGCTGTGCATAGAGACATGTCTCAACACCTGAGTTCTGCCATTTTGTCTGGGGATCCTGAATTACTTGGCACCACAGATACTTTCAAGGCACTCATCCTGCAGCATGCTCCTCACCAAAAGCACCAACAGTTCAGGACTTCAGTAAATATTCCACAGGGCAATGTAGGTAAGCCCCATTTTAAATAACATCAGAGTTTGACACCCTTCAGGAAGCCACATTAAAAACCATCCCTTATCTCCCAGGGATCCTGGGGAAAACATTCAGTCACAGCCCAGCTTGTGCTACAGATTCACCATCAAAATTACAGAATTCCAGGGGGAAAAAAGTGCTCTTATTATAAAGCTGTATTTTCAGTACTTACAACATCATGAAAAATGATCCCTCAGATTTAAACTTCTTTCTTTTGTTCTTAGCCAAAAAGCTTTTTTTTTTTACTCTTTCAGTTTCTTAGTATGGAAAAAGGGATCTGAATCCTGCACCAGTGTCCAATTTATGCTAGCTGAGAACCAAGCTCCGTGTTTTAAGACTTGGAAAAAAGAGGCAGCTTTATTTAACTTTATGTTACTGCATCATCACACACAAACTTAATACAGCTTGGATTCAGGGAACAAATCTGGCATTTAGCTAGCTTCTGTGAGCAATGTCTTCAGAGGAAAATAAGAAGATACACTCAAGTTATTTATATTTGTAATTACCATTAATCTGTATTACTAATGAGGATTTTGATCCTGAAAATGGATCCATAAACATGGACTCCTGCACCACTATGGAGCTGTGATATGCACAGAGGCCCATAGGAAAATTTTCCACTGAAATATATATGCTACACTGATTATTTGGACCTTAAAATAACTTTGAACATCTGATTTAACTTTGACTGTGTTGCTCATCTCTAAGAGTAAGAGTACAGCTCCAGTTGTGGGGTTTTTTTCATTTAAAATTAAAACAAAATTTGAGATTGTTGCAGGCTATCACAGTGCTGTCCCTTCCCATTGCAAACACTGTTCTAAATACTGAAGTCAAAGTTAATATATACAATCCTGAACTTACAGGGTTGATTGGATGCACTTAACTTTATGCATACAGATTTCAATAGGATTACTAATAATACATAAAGTCAAGTACACATGTAAATTCCACCATGAACAGTGCCTTGACTGGAAATCTGCTGTATTCTTACAGTACCAATGTGCATCCTTAAAACAAGAGACCCTCTCACCCATCATTATGTCCTCTAGCTGCTATTGTATAAAATAAGACTGAGAAATGTGATAAACTGTAGCAGCAACTGCAGAAAGCAAGGGCAGACTGTGTTGCATGTGTACCTGCAGCACATTGAGATCTTATGACAAGGAGTTGCATTTTTTGGGAGCTGCCCTGTTGTGTGCCCTATTTGGTCCCCCCAAAAGTGACGCTCCAAGAAAGTGCTGAAATTCTGAAATTATGGAACCACGTCCTGAAGTCACTGGCACCATCACCACCTATAGCCAGACCCAGACCGTTCCTCGCATCACTTCATCTGCAGTATGGGTGGAGGGGGGAAAGATGGCAAACTAATTACTTAACTAATTAAAACTAAACTTTTTCTCGCAGTCAGTCTCCGAGGCTGCAGTCGCTCCCAGCGGGGTGTGGGTGTCTGGCTGCCGTGTGTAATGTCCATGCCCTCTGCTGGCTACAGCCAGCGCGTCTCAGCTCCCTGCCACCGCCACCCTGCCCTCGCCGCTGCCACCGCGGCCACTCCGGGGAGGGGATGCTGGGCAGGGCTGCCCGTGCCAGAAGTCCCTGCTGTCCAAATGATTTTATCCCCTGGTTTTGTCAGAGCTGTGGCCCTGGTTTAGGCATCCCTAAGCTGGTGGCTACACTCCAGGAGGACAGGAGCTTGGAGGCTCTGCAGTTAGCCATGTCTCACTCTGATGCTATTAGCAAGGACATCTGAGATGAAGGTTGACCTATGAGTTTGGGAGCGTTATTCTGGTCTTAGCAGCTGATCTGGGCTTTACTCTAGTGGTTGATATAAGGATTGTCCCCGAGCTCAGGAGAGCTAACATGGGATCTCTTCATCTTCTGAGCCATCTGTGGCTGCCCTCTGCCAGAGCCCTCTCTCTTCATAGGAAGAATTTGGCAGAAGCAGGGCTGAAATCATACTATCTGCCAGAAAACAGTAATTTAGAGCTGGCGCAATCTCAGTGACTAGTCTTCCCAGAATGAGAAAACAGTCCTTTAAATGACTTGTTGACTCATAAGACTAGTAGTAAGAAAATTTTCTTCAGCCTACAAAGATTTCTATGGCTGAGAGATAAACTAATTTTCTTCTTCTTCTTCTTCTTCTTCTTCTTAATCATCATCATCATCACCATCATCAACACTGTCATTATCAGCATCACCATCACCTAGATCTCTTCCAAAGTCTGCTAACACAGAAGAACCTCTTGGTTTTGCTTTTCATAACACGCTGCAAGATGCCAGTATAATTTTAAACTTTGCTCATCACTGAGCCTCTACAGCAGAATGTAGACCATGCCTGGGATTTTGCAAACAAGTACTATGTATTCTTTATATATAATTGTCCTGCAGTATCATTTCCTATATGACATTCCCCTTGGAAAATTCCTTCTTCAAAAACGAGGTTGTACATGGATGGCAGATGTCGGACAAGTAACTGTCTCAAGTGTTTTAGGAAGACTGCTCTTACGTGAACATCAACCACATTATCATTTCTACAGCTGAAGCCTGACACAGCTAGAGCCCTAAAAGAGGTGCTTCTGGGACATGGGCTCCTGAGGAAAGTTCTCTCCAAAACTCTGGTAGCCACAGTGTGTGATTTAAGCATATGCATGCGCAACACCCTTCCCTATCAACTGTTTTAAAATTTGGTTATAGCAATGGGCACTTGTTTTCTGTACAAGCATCCACTCTTTTTTCAGGGCTTTTTTAAATCCCTCTCTGAGCAATATCCTGTTGCTAGGAGTTCCACAGGCTAATGGTGTGGAAAAACATTTCCCTGTGAGAAGAGCTACACCTGTCCAACCCCCCTTCTGTGCACCATCCATCACACTGACAGCATAGGTAACTTGCCTGGGATCATGTCAAAGCGTGAAATAGCTATAAAGGCAACGCATATGTGTTTGTCATTTTTGTCATTAATGGGATCAAGTAAAACTAAGGCAGAGGTATTGAACTGTGCCACAGAAGTCAGGGGAAGCTGGAGCCATGTCCGAGAGCAGTTCAGAGTGGTGGCTCCTGCTTTGGTCCACGGAAAGTGCATGGGGTGAGCAACACTTTGATCTTCTTATTTATTTGTGTTTGATGTGACTGTTCTGCAGGGAAAATGCTGGGTTCATTTTTGGGGCCCAAACAAGCTGCATAGCCTGGGGCAGGGGAGCACTACCTCCACAGCCTGGACCTGTGGCTCCAAGCTCCTCCTCCTTCCTTCCCAGTTCAGCAGGGAAGCCAAATTCAGCAGAGGATGGGAAAAAATACCCACCTCCACTTTTAGCCAGGCAAGCAAACCTGAGCAGGACAGATCTAGTGAGCTTTTGAGGCAGCTCTCCAGTGTGATTAGTTAGAGCTTAACATGAGATAAAATCAATTGGAAACTCGTGTGAGTTAGGGCTGCTCTCATCAGTCAGAGTTTGCAGCAGCCAAGTGCAGCATGATTGTTATTAATATCTACTACAGATACGTAAGCTGAAATGGGGCTTTACAGTAAAAAGGAAGACAAGTTGCTCTTTCCTAAGAACATACAAATTGTGCATGTAATTCAGGGCCATGCTGAGCACCCTGCACATCTGTAATGGTGGGAACTGCCTGTTCTTAGGAGAAAATACACAATAGGTGTCTTATATGCATGTGCATTTTCTCATGATACTGCATAACACATAAGGATGTTGTTTAGGAGTTTAAAGTGCTGAGTATGACAATATCTGTGGTCCATCCCAGGAGCTGCATTAGATGTGAGGCAGCCCACACACCATAGATGACTTCAAACCTATGCTTTGTGTCTGCCTTCTTTCAAAGGAAAAATGCTTTCTGCCAATGCAGTAAGTAATTCTGTATAAGGCTGGACCTCAGCATCAGCTGTAGTGCTCACTACTGTGACTGCTGTGATAATTCCCATGCTGTCACATGAATGGGATTGCGCCATAAACTCACACACCTTAGCCGTGCTGATGGCCAAGCCTACATAATGGCCCAATGCATTGGTGCTAATGATCCAGTGTTTATGGTGGCCCACAGCACCGTTGTCATGCCAACGAGATGGTATTCCTCTCTAGAAAAAATAATAATAACCAAATAAATAAATACTTTCTTTCTTTAGACTGATCTGTCTTTTTAATAGGAGTTGGATATTAAAGCACAAAGGAGAAAAATCCCAGCTGAAATACAAACCAGTCTCTGTTCAGATAAGGGCAGAGCAAAACGTCTTTCTCCCTCTCCATTCCCTCTGTGCTGTGCAGAATACTCTGTGCAAAGCTTCATCTCCAGTGAAGCAAACCCCTCCTGTGGCAGGGTGGGTGAGCAGGAATTTCTGCCTAACCAGTCCCTCCCCGGGGATTTGGGTCAGGCTCAGGACTTCTATGCTGAAGCCCCGTATCCCAGTCCCATGGCAGTGTGGCCCCAGCAGGGACATGGCACGAAGAAAGCCTATCCCTATGGCTGCCACACTGCTCATCAGCACCAACCTGCCTTACCTGCTTTCCACTCTGCCCCAGCACATGTGCTGCCTCAGCAGAGAGTTCAGCTCTGAGCACCCTTCAGGGTACTTGCAGTAGGAAGGGTGATGCTACAGACCCAACAGAGCATCACTCCTCAGGATCATCCCTTCCCTCTATGAGAGGCTGATGTGCTTCAGTTCTTCCTTACCTCAGCCACCAAACCTGGCTTCAGCATCCATTTTCACAATCTCTTCTTTAAAATTTGGATTTATTTTTTAAAATTTCATACAGAAATCAACTCCTGCTGCTGAATTCCAGGACTTGGTGCCTGGCTGTTACTATTCCCCTCCCAAGAAATTACCCATCTTCCTCTGAGAAATATCCATCTTCTTTCTACCAGTCTTTCTCACAAGTCACTTCTCACATGCATTTCCCATTCTGTTTTCTTGCCCCTCTCTTGTCCTTTAATCCAACTCACATTACTCTAGCAGTAAATTATTTAAAGCAGGCAAATACGTGCAACAAGCCAGCTTTCTGTCAGACACGAGTCTGTTCAGAAACTGATACACTCAAAATTTCTTTATCTTGGCCCAGCTTTATCTTGAGCTAGCCTTTTCTGCCATCCAATTCAAATGCCTCATATCCCATCATATAGTCTCAGTGCCCTACATATATAGGGCAGAGCCCTTCAGATTCCTGCCTTGATTGTTGGAGGAACATCTTATTGCTTCTGAAGTTTTCCTGTAGGCTCAACCCCTCCATGGGATCAAGAAGGTAGACTTTACTATAATTCAGAAAATTATTCCGATAACAAGAATAGCTTGAATTTTAAGAGCAAATAACAACAATAAGACTTGGAAGAGGCATAAGACCTTACAGTACAGGTTGGACCAGCAGCTGACATGAAGAGGAAACTGGCACAGGGAATGTCTTGTCCTGCCAGTGTAATTTTCCCGTGCAAAGTTTCTTGCATGCCTGCTGTGCCCTCTGGCACCAGGGGCAAGACATAGATTAGGTGAGCTCTAGGTGTGGTCCATCTCCACACTCCTGCATTTTTGACTCCAGTCAAAATTAAAAAATGTGATAGCAACGCCCCAAAGTGGGCATCTCACAGTTGAGAGCCTTCACCTGCACCCACCATGTCAGCCACTTTCCTCTGTTAGCAGTGATACAGTGAGTTGGTTAAGGCAAATGCATGAATTCACAGGTGCCTGCAATGCATCATGTATATCCAGTCAAGCTGCATGTATTAATTTCTCCCTGAGAAATTGTATGTGAAGTTGTGAAAGTCACTTTTTCCAGTCCTGTGTTCTAGGCTGATTTTCAGGAGACTCCTTTGCACCCATCCTTCTATCAGTTCATCAAGCCATCCACGCACAGCACTCTTCTCCCTCCACAGGCTGTGACAGTGAGAGACAGTGTTAAGGTTTGACCAAGAGGTGTTAAACAGACCTGACAATTTGTGTGCTCTTGTAGGAAATCTTGAACTTCAGTAGCATCTTTTTCCCAGTGATCTTCTTGAAGTTGTCAGGTTTGAATCGTCCTGGAGATGTTCAGTGTCTCTTTCTTATGTCTTCAGAGCATGTGGGTAGTTGACCCTGTTGAGTAATGTCATCCCATTAGACAGAAACACGTGTTCATTGAGATAAGGATGAGCTGTCTCCCATAAGGTTGGGAATCAGATCTCAGTTGGTCTTTCTGTTAAACATTCAAATGGCGTGATTCCCCCACTGAAATCCTGCAGGGATATATTTCAATGGGCTAATTATAAATTCCTTCTGTCTTGCAATAGCTGGATACAGCATGCCTAGTGGCATGAACCTCCCCTCCTTCATTCGTGTTGTGCACCTCTCTTGCTGCAGGCAAAAGTAATTTCCCCAGCCTGGAAATGTGATTTAATTTGACCTTGTTCACACAGGTTCTACATCTTTAACATTCCCACCCCCAATGATAAAACAGGATCAGAGGAAATTGCAATGATTCACAGTGATGCTCTGCCTCAGCCTCCAATTCTTCTTGTTCCTTCCTCTCCCTTCCATCCGTGTTCTGCCTACCCATTACAGCTACAGGGTACTTCTGACTGTAGGTAGAGGATGTAAGAAGGATGTAAAGATGTGAAGCCACACACTTGAGTCGTATCTCCTCTGCCAGGTGAGGCAAATTGCATGTCTTTCCTTATGCGACACTTCAGGAGTGAAAGGAAAAGAAATGGAGAGCAAGAGTGAAGAGGGAATATTAGCGGAAACAAGGGGAGTGCTCTAGCACTCTGCCAACTGTTTCTGTAGCAGATCCTTACTTGCAGTCCCTCCCTGTCTGGATCTACTCCTTCAGCCATCCACTGCCTGCCCAAGGCTGCTGTCCTAAACTGCAGTTTTGCTCTCCAGTGGCTGTTGTCCCCAGTCTCCCACTTATTCTTCCTTGAGATGGTAAGAATAAATTGTCCAACTTAAATACCTCAGTCCTGGACTCCTAGTGGTCCTGTTTAGAGGAACATCTGAAATCATTGCGCTCCCTCTGTGCAGGTTCAGAAGGTCTTGTTCATGGGATTCTCCCTCCCATGTCTGGTATTTGATGCTCAGCAGTGAGACATAATGGTGAGCTTCTCTAGAAGACATTCTCTCTAGCTGTGCCAGAGGAGTGTTAATAATACAGTTGCTACTGTGCAGAGTCCCAGAGCATATAAGATGGTTGGAGAGGCACATTCTGGCTGTGCAGTGACTGCCCCCACCAGCAAACTTGGGGACAGCAAGCCTTTTTACACCAGCTCACAGAAGCTGTAAGCCATGACAAGATACTGGCTATCCATAGCAATAAGCGGCTGAGCACTAGGGAAGCAGGCTTACAGGATTTTTCTAGTAATAGGGATGGCATCAATTGTCAGCAAAGCAGACAATCTGACTGCATGTGTCATTCAGACTTGTTAATGCTCTGTTTCTCACCTGCTGTCTTTCCCTTTTGTGATGAACTGTTACCAGAGCCTTGGGAAATCTGCTGGGTCCAGTGCCAAATTGTGCAGATCCTTTCCCTCCAAATGCAGAAGATTTTGTCTCATTTTAGGTGTGTGGGACTGCCATTCTTACAGGAAGTTTCTGAAGGGGGCAAGAAATGTTTGAGATCCCTTAAGAGATCAGGGTTATATTTAATATTGCAATAGCTTGAAGCCCATATTTTCATATTCAGCAATTCACATGAAATGGAATATGGTCCAAACAGACAATTTCTAACCCTAGGTTGAAGTGGGGTATCTTGGGCCAGATAGGAAGATTCACAAGTGGTCTCTAAACTGCTGGTAGCTGCAAGTGTTGAATATTGAGCTTTTGCACTAAGAAGAGGCTGGGAAGAGACAAGATGGAGGAGAAGGAGAGTATGTCCTCTCATCAGCACTCTGTGAAGTTGGGAAACAGCTGCCACAGGATAGCTGGGCACCACAGAGGATAATGACAAAACACTAGCATGTTTTGCACCCAATGGGTACAGACTGATAAAGAGTAGGAGAATTTTGATCTGAAGTGAGTTCCTCAGACTCACTCTTTAGAGTCTACTCACTCTGTAGACTTTAAAGCCCAAAGGTTCAATTCTGAGCATGTGGTGGGTTGTCTGCATGTTGATGTATTGACCAGTGAATCAGTCCAAGGGATGGAGCACTTTTATAGCTCTCCATCATCTCAACACTTTCTCTGTCTACCAAAGCAAGATGCCTTGTTCCCTGGAGCCACCAAAATGCTGGCTGTGCCTCTCACATGAAGAAAAAGGTCCACACGGAGCAGCCTGGTCTAAAAACCCACAGCCTGACTTTAAGAAGTGGCAGTAGGAGCTCATTCCCAGTGAACTGGATGCTTGCAGGGCACAACGCAAGACTCAGTAAGATCCAAGCATTGCCCACTGCCGAGTAATATTGTTGTGAGTAAGAGACTCATATAAGCCATCCATGGTTTCTATTAATTTTCTGCCACTCCCCCAGGCAGCTTGTGTGAGGCTGAGCAAGTCGCTTGCTCTCTTTGGCTGCAACTAAACTTATCTTCATTACTGCACATTTTGGCTCACTTTCATCCTCTTCTATCGTGGGGAGTTTGCCTCCAACCCTGATCTTCAAGCAGGGATGAGCTTGCTGATGCTCCTTCCATCCTCTCACTGTCTCGTGTCTATTTAAACTGTAATGTTTTAGGAGCAGGGACATTAACCCTCATCTGGATTAGCATTGCTCTAATGTAAATAATATTAGTTATATTATAGATGTTTCTGTAATTAGAGTTCCTGTTTCTATAGGCATTCAAACACCCCATCTCCTCATTTGACAATTACATTATTTGATTTGTGTTCTCCTGATGTGGAGATCAGTACAAAAACACTTCTATCTCTTCTGATGAGTAGGTTTAGACTATGATTGGATTTGATTTTTTTAGAACCGTGTGTAGGGAGGAGCCCGCAGATACCAGGTATGATGTGGTAAGGTGGGATACAGCCATGGAATTTAAATGGAGGTTAAATAACATGGCAAGAAGCAGGGCTTTAATCAGTAGGGTTTTTTCAAAGAGTATGAGGCGAGGACAAATCCTTTCAAAAGCACGGGAAAAAATTAGCTGGCCTAGCTGGCAAAACCTTGGAAAAAATGAGCTGGCCTAGCTGGCAAACCCTTGGAAAAATTGGCCTCCCTGTCTCCATTTGCCTGCATTTTAAGTGGAACACAACAGTATTTGCTGGTACTCAGAGGGAAGCCCACTCATGAAAAGGTTTACCAGAGATGATTTTATCAAAGATGCTTGCCTTGGCAGATGGCTGTATGCTTTAAATTTAAACAGAGAGGCATAAATAGTAGAAAAGAAAAGAGGGTAATAAGAAAAATATTAAACTGCCCAGTGCAAATCCTTGGGGAACTTCTATTGCAATAACTGACCTCCCATATAGCACCATTTATTTCATACACTGGCAGCTTTATAGGTGCTTGTACAGCTACAGACGAACACCAATTTGCCAGTGCAGTTTGTTTTGATAACTGTTGTTTTCAATAAATCTATATTAAAATCAAAGGGAAAATTAAATAGACTGAAGTCAGTGGCACTAGAGATAAGGTAGCACATTACTACACTGGCCTCTTTAGCTGGAAGAGCTTTCCCTACCATTCAGTGTGGGTCACAGGTGTGATAAATTTCACTGGTCTCAGCTGTGCTTTCTGATGACAGCCAATGCGAGAATTTTGGGGGAGGAAAAGAATTTTGATATTTCCAAGATCAGTTACTTTCAGGGCTGTAACAAATGAGGAGGTTGGGGGAGGATGCACCACTCACTTTCACAAGCTCTTTCTCTTGAGTTTCCAAGGACAATTGCAAGCACAGAGGTCAAGGTCTCCAGCCTCTGAACTCTGCTGTGTCTCCCAGGGCCCCTTAGGTGTTTCCACTCCTGTGACAATCCACACAGCTGGTACCTGTGGAGTGAAAGCAGCAGGAGAAGCAAGATCTGTGAATGGTCCCCTGGCAAGTGGGATGTCTGTGTCTTAGCTTTTTCTAGACATGGCATTTCCTTCTCCTCTCTACCCCTGGCAGACTAGGTACCTCCTGCAGCATTAGGGGAAGTCCTGATGGAAGAGAGGGAGGAGAGAAGCGAGAATAGAAACTCTGGGAGAATGCCGACAAGTAAGGAAAGAAGAAAGAAAGGAAGGAAGGAATGAGCTAGGGGAAATGATGGGAGGAAGAGAGAGGCTGGAAAAGGAAAGAGGGTCTCCAAACACTGGTGAGGAAAGACAAAGGGGCAGAAAATAGAATAAACAGAGTGGGAGATAGTGGGAAAATTAAAGCAGTGTAGGCAGAAAGAATGTGAGGGCAAGGGTCTGACTCCCAGACCAGGCAGCAACCCCTACTCCCCTCCCTGGTGAATTTAGCTGTCCATTGGAGGTGTGTGTTTCTGGAGATAAAGGTGAGACTTTATTTGGTGAAAGGAGCTGCTTTGGTCAGGAGTTTAGGAACTACTTTCAAAGACTTGGCCTCTGGACACTTGGAGCAGCAAGGGCTAGAGCTATCCAAGTAATTATTTAGTTTCAAAGGGGCAGTTTAGAGGAATGTTGAATCCAGGAAGTTTTCCATAGCACAAAGCATCACAACAGAGTCCAAATAAATAATGAACCTAAGAGATTTCATGGTAGAGTAAGTAAATTTTTTTCCAACAGATCAATTTTCTACCAGAAAACACTGATTGGAGTAACTGGGAACATTTACTAGAGGGTATAGACATTACCCAAGCTTTTGCTGAAAAATTATTAAAAATATTCATATGTAGGGGTTTCTCTCTCTCTTTTTTTTTCCTTTCCTCATCTCCTTCTGATAGTATTGTTTTATTCCTGTTATATATTTATACCCCATTTGGTCCAAGTATTTGGCCTAAAACATGGGATCTCCCGAGCTGGGGGGAAACCAGGTGCTCTCTGGGTCAATATTTTTCCTTTGTGAAGATTTGCTTTCCTGCCCACAGCAAAAATTAAACCACGAGTGACGACAAGCTTGTGCCAGGCCCTTTGCCGGCCAGCCATCAGACCAAGAGATAGTTCAGGTTTTTCAGGAACAGTCATGTTCCCTGGAGTTGTTCAGACTGTGCCAGGCACTTCTCCCCCTGCTCTAGTTTCTTATGTCCATCTTTCAAGACACATTTGAAAAATAATTGTTAAAACCCATTGTTGCCCCAGCTTAGGGCAGGGATCCTTGTTGCTCCTGATACTGAGTTTCACAAAGACATTTAGCTGGTTTAATAGGAATCTTAAAAAAGGGTGGGGTTTATGCCTGTCAATGTAACGTACAGTACAAGGAAAGGAAACAGTGTGGTGTAATGGATGGTTTGGGCTTCTAGAATGATGTAATAATAAAACAAAAGAAATGTCAAAGTGGTAAAGTGAAAAGAAATACACTATTTTTGTTTGGAAATATGTCATTAAACAACAACAAAAAAGCCAAGCACTAAACTTTTTGTCCCAACTTAGGTCAAAAATCATATTTTTTGAAACCTCAGAATTTCTCAAGGGACACAAATTCCTCTGTTATTATTTTTGGCCAGCTGTCTTCCATATGACTGCCCGTGAAAAGTATTTTATCTCAAGTTAAAATCCCACACATAAAAATGTCTCTCTACCTTCCAGCAGGTGTGCTTGTCCTGTGGGAAGATTTGCTTTATCAGCAATATGTTCCTCCAGGAGAAATGCTTAATTTTAGATGTTTTTTCCATTTACACTTAGAGTTCAAGACACTTGAGGAGCAGCTCAGTATTGGGTGGCCTGTGCAGGCGTCAGAACCCTTCCTTTACACACTGCAACCCTATTAGCTGAAATACTGGCAAAGAGATTTTGGTGAAGTGTTTTTTTTTTTTTTTAACGTTGCATTAAAAATGTTTTAAAATGTCCCATTTCACGGCTGTTGATGCCCTCACTTTCAAGCACAGCTTTCCCATGACGACATAGCTGTAAAACACATTCAACTTTTTCTTTTTTTTCTTTTTTTTTCTTTTTCCTTTTTTACTAGTTAGCAATGGAGCTTTGCTATAGCTATTAAAATATAAAGAATAAACTGCGCCCAATTGCACAATATTTTTTACCAGGGTTAAGCCTGAATTTCTTTGTGGATGGCACTGGAAGATCAAGATTAACTATACAGTCCAAGCACAAGGGTTTTATAACATACAATAATGTAGAAGAGCTTGTATTTCTTTAGCAAATTGACATCACTATTTGCCCTTCTTTCTTTGTACTTCTTGGGTCTGATTTTTAGGAGCAAGAGTTGGAAAAGGCATGGTAGATGATTCAGTGCAGCTCCCTTGAGCTGAAATCACGCTGGCACCAATGGGACATTTTACAGTGCTGTAAGTGGCTGCTTTCATGGTTCCCACTGCTCCCTTTGGAAGGTGATCCCACAGTTTAATGCATCATAGCCTTAGGAAATTTTTCCTGATGCTCAGCCTGTGTTTTCCTTTGGTCAAATATCTTGGGGAAATCCTTTGCTGATGGGTAATTTTATTTTGTGTTTTGATGCTGACGCCTTCCTAACTCGTGTGGTTTTTCTGCTCATCCCACATACAAAGTAGGAGTGAGGGGGAAAAGCTGGATTCACTGGGACTCACACAAAGGGGAAGAGCACTGATCTACAGCCCAAGAAACACAGTTGCTTATGTTTGCTTTGCATTTCACTGCATCCTCTTGCACTTGTGATTAAAATGGGATTTTTTTGGACACAGGACCAGCCTGTCTGACTAGGTGTGTGTGCTCAGTCAATATAAGGTCCAGCAGGGACCATTCTAACCATTCCAGCAAAGCACAGACTGGAGAAATAAAATGCTCCAAATGCATCAAACCCCAGAAGTTTGCTCAAATCCAAGCAGATTTCCTACGGAGACATCTCATCCTGATGTGAAATGTCCAAGACTCCCTTGTCCTCGGTTAACATAGACCAGTCAATAGCTACTTTCTGATGCCATGCAATGTTTTTCTAATGCACTTTATTTCCTAGCCTGCCAAAGGCTGTCCCTCTCACCTCTGTTTTAACTGGAAAAGGATTTCCACCCCATGGCTCTGATTCTGGCTGAATTAATGGTTTTTGAACTGAATCAGCACATTTGAAGTTAAAACAGATCCCCACTGAGTCTGTACATTTTTATTACTGCACAAGGAGTGCTTAGGAAAATAAAAGGAACGAGAAAGCCCTGAGAGTGGACCACCCTGTTGAGGGGGGAAATGTAGAAATCAAGCATGTTTATATGAGTGATATTTATAAGGTCAAGTGACATATATTGTACAAGGCCTTGGAGCACAGCTCAGGAATACCACATACCAGTCTGGGCACTCATGCTCAAGAAAATTTAATTGAAACTGAAGCAGGTGCAGAGGAGGTCTACTAAGATGGAGTAGGAAATGGAAAGATAAGATGGTAAGGAGACACAAGAAAAAATGGCTTGTTTAGGCCACCAAAGCAAAGATGGCAAAAATGGGATCTGAGAGCTGCCTATGAATACAACAGGAGAGGGAAAGAAACCAACAAGTTACATCAAATGATCATTTTTCCATAAAAAAATAGAATAAGCTAGCTATAAATACATTTTATCTGGGAATTAAAGGTTTTTCCATCTATTGGTAGAAAAAAGCTGAAGAAGCCTTCTACTTGGGTTAGAATGGGAAAGTAAAAAGACATATTTGAAGATTGAGGTTGATAAATTGGGATGTTGGAGAGGAAATTATATTACAAGGTGGAGGAGAATGGCTCAGTATCCTTGGGACTTCTCTCCTGACCAATACTCCTACCTGTGGATTGCTTTTATCATCTGAAATATTATTTTGCCTTTTCTTTGCTAAGGACATCAGCACTTTTAAAATCTCCTGTCATTGTCATCCAAGAGCCCTGTGCTGCATCTGCAAAGCTCCAAGCCCCACAGAACTGCTGTTGCTCCCAAATTCATCAAGGGGGTCACTGTCAAACAATAAGATACACTGGCTCCCATGGGGTTTGAATGAGCTGCTTTCTTTCTAAACACCCTTTAATTGACAGCTAGAAATAGCTTTCCATGCTGACAGGCTGTCATTAATATCATTCACCAGAATGATACCCCAGTGATAGTCTCTGTGTTTAGAGGAAAAGGGAGAGAGAAATCCTCTGCAAACAAATGTTTCAACAGAATACATGAACTGAGCTGTGGTTTCAAGAATGACAACATGAATATAAAAATGTACATTGTGAATATTAGTATTCCCTTAAATATGTACTCACGTTGGTTAATGAGTCCCACTGGTGGTGTTAGTAACTGAAGGATTTGGGTTGGCATGTTATTAACTTGTTAAGTAGAAAACAGTGATACAAAACTACTTGTCATGTGTATTATAAGACATTTAAAAGTTTCACTCAGCATAAGCAGCTGAACAGCATTAAAGGAGTTGCCTTTAAAATGATCTGATGTTTCTTTGTGCCATAATAATGTAAAATCCTATTACTATCCTATATAAAAGGAACTGTGCTCCATGGATCCTTGGGAGGGAGGCACTGGGAGAAGGGCTGGGAAATGTCCCTCCTTCTCTGTGCTGACTCAGCAGCAGGCAGAGACCTGATAGAGGATCTTGAGTTAGGATAAGCTCAGCCTTGCCTTCACTCAGAGGATCCCTTGCAGCTGCCACATGGGGTCAGAGGGGGTTTATTCTGTATATTCTGCCTTACCCTGCCCCATTGGTTTGCTGCTTTCTAATCAAGCTCTGTCCATCCATCAGCCCACTGGTGGCTTAACGTGTGCTGAATGAAATGATGCTTTGTTAAGAAACTGTTGGGGTTTTAAAACAAATAAAACTTCAGGTAACTGTAGACCAGGTTGCTGCATCTGCTGGCAGCAGCAAAGGGATCCAGCCATAGGAGAGTAGGTCACAGCTGGAATCTGAGCTGATTTCCACCCAAGGTTTGAAGATAGTCCTTCATGTAAATTAGAACAGAGCAGATACTGCCCCAGCATGGACCCTTATTTCCTATGGGCTTCTTCTAGCCATCTCAAAATCTCTAAAGTAGGACAAGCAATTAAGACACCAGAGTGACTCCTGAAACATGCTCACTTGCTCTTGGACAGAGCTGGTCCTGAGGCAATGGGGTCATGGGACTGACATGGGCTGTGCTACCTGGAATAAATAAGGTGGCCCTAATGAGCAACTACCAGCCCTTTTGACCACTGTACCCCACCTGCATGACCCAGTTTGTCAGCATTCCTTGCCTAGGGCCCCATGGCAATTGACTGCTTTTACTGGCAGGGTCCCTTGGGGAGGGGAGTTGTTCCCAGTGAGGATGCTACAGGGGCCATGTGCATTGATGGGCATGCCACAGGATATCTATTGATCACCCTCATTTATTTTTCCAGAAGCCTGGAGTGAGCCAGAATAATCTGTAGGTGACATTTTCAGTGGCCTGCAGTGTTCATTTGAGGCATGCACACCCACATAAGACAGGTTTAGACATGAACAATACAGAAACAGTGACAATATTTCATAAAACTTATCTCTCTTTGAACTGGTTTAGGTGCTGATAGTTGTGCCAGAAAAAAGGCCCTCTTTGAAAGTGCAGTTGCTGAAGGGAATTTCATTGCTGTCCTGCAGTCTTTAGTGGACAACTTGTATGGGTCTTATAAGAGTCATGGAAGCTGGCAGAAGCCAAGGTGTGGGCCCTAGTTACTGCAGATAACTCAACTGGGAAAAGGGGTTTTCCCCAAAAAACTGGGCAGGAAGAAATCT
Source organism: Toxostoma redivivum (assembly GCA_013397375.1). Lineage (NCBI taxonomy): Eukaryota > Metazoa > Chordata > Aves > Passeriformes > Mimidae > Toxostoma > Toxostoma redivivum. Next base: position 98,672 of record VXBI01009828.1, read on the forward strand.
GCCTGCTGTACTGCCTAGGAAACCTGGAAAACAGCACAAGGCTTGGCTGATGAAAAAAAGGATATGCACATACCTATGAGTCATTCATCATTTGTATAGACCAAATAATTACTTTTTAGTGCAAGATGCAGAGGTCAGCAAAGGCCCCTTCTCTTTCATCCTCTTAGAAACACAGGCAGGCTGTGAGCCCTAAATTTCAAGCTTGGGGGCTGCAATATAATTTCAGCCAGTTTCCATCCCTGCTAAGGTAAGGCCAGGGACAGATTGCTCAAGGAATACCACAGTGCAAAGGCCTTCAATTCACTCCCTGGGCTCCTGGTAAACCATATGTCAATCACCAAAGACTTGACAAATCACAGCAATATAGCTAAGCTTAGAAGTAAAATTTCACATTATTCTTGCTTATGTGGGTGGGAAGCTGAGAGATGCCAAATCTAAGAGGGCTTAAAGGAACTCTTACTATTATTAAATAGTTTGCTGTTGGTATTTTTATAGTTCTGACATGATACTTTCATGGTTCAGGCCTCTCAAGTTCAAGGCCACAAACAGAGGAAAGGAGAAATCCAGCCTGAAGAGCCAGCAACTCAATTAAAGGCAGGAGAACCAGGCAGATCCAGTCAGGCAGCCAGCCCACCTTCTGTGAGCATCAGTCAGTGATCTCTGCACTCTGGTACTTACCTTTGTCCGATATTTAAGACATGGAGCCAGAGAATGGCTTAAGGAATGACTTGAAGAGAAGAGCAAGATGACAGGTAGGACTGCTCCTGCCTGCAGGCAAAGGATGGGTAAGGCAGCCTCTAGAATCCCTCACTCCTATTTGCATGAGTCAGTGCTCTGAGTTTGCTCATCACACATATGAGGAATACCAGGGGCGTGCAAAGCAACTGCTGGCTTGGAGTGTGGAGGTGTGAGTTAATGTGAGAAGCAAGGAAGGAAGCAATGCAGGGAATGGCCCCAGCTACAACTTGTCATTGCAGCTGAGATTCCAAGAGTTATGGATGTGTCAGTAGGCTAAAGATTAGGTATCATTGCAGGTAAGTTCAGAGAATGCAATTGTTAGGGTTGGAAGGGATCTCTGGACATTATCCAGCCCACTCCCCTTGCCTAGGCAGGGTTACCAGAGCAGGTGACAGAGGAACGCTTCCAGGTGGGTCTTGAATGTCTCCAGAGAGAGAAAACCCATGTCCTCCCTGGGCATCCTGTTCCAGTATTCCTTGCCATGCTGTCCCATAGCAGCACAGCGCTGGCTGCTGTTCCCTGCACAGTTGGCAGGGATGGGAGCTCAGAACCCTCGGAGAGTGTGACAGCTAGTGAGATTTCACATATCCTGGCTCAGACTGTCAGCCATGTGAGTAGAGGGGAGCTGCCACAGCTCAGGGGTGTTAAGCAACGACCAGGCACAGTTCAGACACAGCTTTAGGATAAGACAGATGAGTGAACACAGAGGCATGGAGACATCAGGCGTCCTGGGGACACAGTGGGATAGCCCTTGAGGACACAGGGCAGGTAAGTGGTGGCCCCAGGGTAGACGAGGAATCGGGTCGGCGGGGAGAGGATGAGATTCCGCCGGGCACGGGGGGTAGCGATCGGTGCCCGGGAAGCCGGCGGGGCCGGCGCGGCGTCGCAGCCACGCGGCGAGGCCGGCCGGAGAGNCGGCGCCTCGTCCGCTCGACGCCCGGGTTGCCGGGCCCTCCGCGCCCCGAGTGCGGCCCTGAGGGGAGGTCTTGGGGGTGGCTGTGGCAGCAGTCCCCCACATCCCAGCTGGAGCGGGATCAGTTGCTTTCAGGGCTTGAGGAAGGGAAAACAGCCTGTCTGCCCGGGGGTGGGCACGGGCTGAGCTGGAGACAGCAGCATCAAGGATTCTTTTATGTTTTGGGATGTGGAGGTTCATAGATTGAGGTAATGAAGGAGTAGGAGGTTTGTTGGGTTTTTTTCCCCTATATTTTTTACTCTGTGAGATTGAACTGAACACCTGTCTCAGATCTTGAGAGTGAAGTAAACTTGAGAAAGCTTAGGAGTACAGTCTGTTTACTTGTTTCCTAAGTGGCAGTAGGAATTTCTTCTCTTTTTCTTTTCTTGCCGCTATGCTGTTACAGGTGTTCTTTTCCAAACTGAGGTGTATGAAGAGGTGTTGTCATTTACTGCTTACGTTCTGTCTTTTACAAGTCCTGTGTCTGGTGGATTTACGTGGTCATTGCTGGCCTGTTTGCTAATAAGTGTGACATTTGTTTTACTCCTTCTTTACTTATCTGGTTTCTTTATTGAGCTTTTGGTTCCAGAGATGATGGATTGACAACTGCTGTTTAGTCTGAACTCTTGCTATTCTTTCAGAAGTGATGCAGGGGACCAGCAAGTTTTCTAATATGTTAATGCTTGCACTGTGTGTCAGGAAGGATGAGGTGTACAGGGCTCCAGGAAGGTACATCTCCAAAGCACTTGTTCCATCAGATGCTGTTAACAGCTGTTTGAGGATTTTACCTGATTTATTTATAATGGTAACTTGAATTTATTTTGTCTGGTAGTGTCTTTTTGCAATATTGTAGCATCTCATATTACTTGATATTAAAGTTGGCATGAAAGAATGAATTATTCTGAAATTTAGTAGTATTAGTTAGAAGTCCAGTTGGTTAGTCCCCACTGTGTAGGCTTAGGAAGTTTGATTTTCAGATATATTTATTTCCATTTTAAAGCACTGAATTCTGCCCTTTGCAACTGAATTTTCACATTCATTTACACTGTGGACTAAATGCTTGTTTTGTTTCAAAGAGTGGCCCTGTGGCCCTTTTATGCATCTTGTTCATCTCAAACTTTGGGTTGCTCTACATGAATAGTGTGTTGGGTTTGTTGTTTTTTGTTTTTCTTTTTTTGTAAAGTTTGTGTGTCTAGACAGATTTGAGTGGTACCAAAATCCAAAAGAAGAAAGTAATTAAAGCATTTAAGAATTGCCTATGTGCCTGATGCTAAATAAAGAAGACCTTGCATTGAATAAACACTGATAGGACGTAAAGTTTCTGTTCTGCACTTGAGAGATACTTCAGTTTGCCTTCTTTAGAGGGCCTGATTACAGTTGTTTTAGTGCTTATGTTGTTTTGATTCTGTTAACTTTGGTAGGCCTTGATTTAATTTTTTTTTTTAGCCCCCTTAAATTTTGGAAATAGAGTTCTGGAAGATACTTAAATGTGTGAAGTATTTGCATTTTACCCTATGTTTGTGTCAGTCCTGTGGCCATCTGCAGTGGAGGGGCCCAAGGCTGTAGACTGCAGGTATGCTGACATCCAGGTAAATGGTGCAGGACTGCCCAGTGTACCTGGGCTTACAGGAGAGCATGGAAGGCTTTTGTCACAAGTCTGTCTTGTATATGAAGCAGATATTTTTGCTAGAAACGGTCCTGCTGAGACTCCTGGTGTTTCACTCTAGTAGTGATGAGTTAACATACCAGTATGGTGCTATGGCAAGCAGGGGAGTAAAAGAAGAACTGGACAAGTTGAAGCTGTCAAGACATAACCTAGAGCAGAGGTGCTGGCTGTGCTAGGGACCATTTGGACCATTTCCGTTCCCTTGAAGAAGTGATCTCTGCTGGCCCAAGGCCAACTGAGAAGTTATGTTCTCTCTAGATGTGTTGTATAGGAAAAGATACTTCTCTTCCAGCCAAATTTTTTTTTTTAAATTTCAGGTGTATTTGTTACAATCATTATTTTTGTTCTGTGGTTGAATATTAGGGTCAACATCTTCCCTGGCAGATTTTTTGGGCTGAGTCTGGGTTGTGTGGAAACCATACTCCACTGTAGCTGCTACCCTGCTTGTAGCCTTTGCCAGTGTACCAAGACAGAGCTTTGCCAGAGTACTGGCTTTCTATTAACACTTCTGGAGCTCATTTGTGAAGATCAAAAGTTACCAGTGTATTGAGCAATGCAAGTCTTGTTTCCCCGAATCCAGGCTGAGATTCATTTGGTGCTCTCAGGTGTTAACCTTCATTTTTCAGATAACGAAGATGTGCAGCTGTATAAGTGGTTTGAACAACTGTGGCATTCATGTGTATGGAAATGAAGTAATTATGCATGCCAGATTCCATTAAACAAAGGGTGGCCTGCTATGTCTCCTTTCCACTAAATTAGGCCAATATGCAATAGTAGCTTTTACTGACTGTGTAGTAGCTACAAATTTCTAGCTCCTGGCACTGGAACCTGTGCTGAGGATTGAGAGCACTGAAGTGCCATAAATTTCAGAACTTATCTCAAAGACCAGGGCTGGGAAAGTTTGAATGAAAACTAAGACATGTTATTTTTTGACAGCAAATGGATTGACCATTGAAATGAGCTGTCTAAAGGTAAAGGAGAACCTCCCTCTTCAAGCTGCAATTAAAGGCCAGAAACTTTTCTGAAAGATGTTCAAGCCTTTGGGCTTGACTAAAGAAATGGAAACTTTAGGGCCAACATTACATGAGGTTGAGACAGGATGGTCTGGTGGGCTTTGTGAATTCAAGTTTAACATGTCTATGCTGCTAGAGCCAAGATAACTTCTCCATTCTCTGCAAAGTGCCACGTCATCCCAGGTGTCTCTGCCCTGGTCTGAGTACATGGTTTGGTGAGCAGCTGACCTGACCAACAGCCCCAGTGGCTCATATCATTCCTGCTTCTGCCAGTGTGGGCCCGTCTCCTTCTTTGAACTTTGGTATTCATCCAGCCTGGCCCTGACCTAATTCGTCTCACTAAACCAGCCAGAAACTATCTTGTTTTAATTGTGTTTTATTCTGGCTGTGTTAGTCCTTTTATAGGTTCCTGTGGTTGAATCAGCTCACAGAAAGGCCAGACAAGCTCAGGAACTGGTGTAACGTAATCAGCAGGAAAGTAAGACTGAGATGGAAGGACAGGCCCACCTCCTTTTGGCCTCCCAGAACTATTGGCTTGGTTAACCTCATTTTGTGTAGTTTCACACTGGTGTGTTTTCTTATGGCTCCAAGGCAGATGCAGGAGATTGGACTAGAGGTATTTTGGTCTGATCCTGTGAAACTGTTCTTTTCCTTAATAGCAAATCTGTTCTTCCTCTTTGGCTTTTGCTGTATGTGTCCCTGTTATTACTTCTTTGTTTTAATTTTTGTTCTTTCCTTTCTCTACATTTCTTCTAAGTGACCAGTCCTTTGCTGTGTGGGACTTCAGACTCCAGCTTAGACCCGTTTGCTCATCTGCAGTTACTCTTGGAGAAGGTTTAAAAATACACAGCAAAGCCTGTCTTAGGAGACCAGTCAAGGAGCTGACGAAAGTGGGTTGCCTAGCAGAGGTGGCCTAATAAAATTGGAGTGGAATTGTACTGTGCATCTTTGGGATGGCTTCTGGGTGGTCTGTTGAGACAAATTTGTGTCTTGCTGGTGTGAAGTCTCATGTGGGTTTCATTGTGTTGTCAAGTGAACTGAGATGTGTTTGTTTCCCAGCTTTGTAGGGTGCCATAGCTCCAGCAAGTGCTTCCCTAAGTAATCAGCGCCTTCGGCCTTGCACATTGTGATCTCACAAGCCATCGCGTCTGTGATGTCACAATGGAAGAGATTCTGGTGCTCTGACATATGTGGTCGTGCCTTTGACAAATCAGCCAAGGAACCCAACGGCAAGAATGAGCTCAAGAAATGGGAGAGACCTTCCTTAACCCAAGAGCGCCCTCCATCCTTTAGGCAGCCTTTTCCAGGTTCACTTATCTCTTTCACAATGACCATACAGAGGGAACCAGTGCCTGTATAGGGTGAAATATTTTTTTCAGTTGACCTACCAAGATGCACGTTTCTCCCAGATGAGCAGCTGCCCAACTCTTCTCCTGTACCCCTCATTCTTTTCTGTTGTTCACTCACTTGTACTGCTTCTAATTTTAGACTGTAAGTTCTTGAGAACAGGGACCACCTAATCTGTAGTGGGAAGAGCCTGGGTGTGATCATGGAGTACTGTAAAAACAAAATGGTGGATGCCAAGTTGTATCTGGGCTGAGTAACAGTGGGGCAGCATACAGACATGCCATGACATTACAAATTTTCCAAAACACACGTGGTTGTCTAGCAGTGCCGGAGACAAACCCAGCCAAACGTGAAGGGAGTGCAGCCATGAAGTGTACTGTTCTCATGTTCAAGTGATGATACTGTGAGGTTAACAAATTAAAGAAAGAAGGAAATTTATCTGTTTAAAATTGTGTTACTTTATTAAACAGTTCTAAAAGCTTTGTCTTTTGTTATTTGTTTTACTTTATGTTGGTTGGGCTTTTTTGCAAGTTTGAGTGGTGAGAGTGGGTAAGCTGGTCTTGTTCATAGTCTCTTGTTTCCTGCCTCACAGGCTAGCCAGGTGCTGTCATTTTTGGACTGTAGTTCATGTAATGAAATATTTGGGTTTAGGTTAAGGTTGATTAAAAAACACCCTGAGTATCTCTATTGTTCTTCAGTTATATCTTCACACGAGTAAAATATGGGCTCACATTTGACGTCTCAGTATGCATTTGAACAGCTACCAAAATTGAAGTCCTGCATTTTTTGTTATACTGTGTTGCAGGTGTTGCTAAATGTATGCAATTTTGTTCTACAGAAAGCATCTCTATTTCCATAACTTTTCTTCCTCCATAATTCAATAAAATAGGCAAACCTGACTTACATTTTTGATTTCGGTTTTGGTTGCTCTAGCCTTGAGTTCAGTGGTCTCTTGGAGGCCAGGAGGCACAGCTGCCCTTACCCAGGTTTTGCAAAAAATAATAAACAGAAGTATTTTACTCCCAGAGCTTGCTTGCTTTTATTTTTTAATTTCAGTTTGTCTTGTAGTTTAGGTTAGTCGAGAGTTTTCTTGTTTGTTTTGTAATATGGTGGAGTGCTGTCTTGCAATACCAAAATAATTTAACATGTAAGTAAAGGCTCTCATAAAATGTAATTTCTTGTGTCACCCTGCCAATGTGAAGTTAGGTGTTGACTTCCTGCCCCTTCCCTACTCAGCTTATCAAACTGGAAAGTAGAGAGAATATTTTGGGCTTAAAGACAAACTGTAATTTTAATTAGATGTACTTGTAAAAAGTTCATATTTATGTTATGTGCCAGGAGTCATTAAGCTCAAGTTCTTAGTAGGCTAATTTATCCTGCCATTGATGAATTTGACTCATCTGGAGCTTATGTGGTGCACATTTCTCTCTGGTTTTGGGGCTGCCCTGCAGGCAGGGGGATGGCATTTGCACTGCCCTGGTGGCTCTTGTCACCAGCATTCTTCATGTGGCAGGAGTTCCCTGTCTTGTTCCTTGCTGCTTTGGTTGTCCCTAAGCAACTTTCCCAGGAGGAAGCCTGGCATGCAGCAGCCGCTAGTGCAGATTCTCCACACTCAGTGGGGCCCCTGGCAAAGCTGATGGCTACAGCTGGCACTTGCCTTTCTCTTGGCTTTCCTTCCTTACTGGTGATCAAACTGTCATGCTTTAGTACCGTGTGCTTGGACTGATAAAGAAGCAAGAGCTGTGGTCAGCCTGAACTTGTCTTGGTACCTGCAGCTGATGTCCAGAGAATGTTTTTTTTTTTTAATTTATTTTTAAAATATAGATGCTGATTTTAGCCATGTGTCACATAGGACACATGCTGTTACACAGCACAGAACACAAACTATCTTCCAGCTGAAACCCACCACCTACGGCCATTTCCCATCTTACTGGGTGTAGCAAATGTAAAGTGCTGTCACATTTTCCTAGATCTGTGTACAATCTGTCAGAATAATTCCTAAGGTCCAACCTCAGTTCATGGTCCCATTACATTTCATATGTATCTGTGTGAGGAATTTGAGCTGTGTGATATGAAATATTAACCTAGTAGGGTTGACTGCCAGATGTGACAGCTTGCACTGTCTGAGATTATAATCTGATCCTGTGTGTATAAGAAATATATATATGGTGTTTTATATAGGTTTGGAAATGGAATCACTGAACATGTGGAATTATATGGCTAGAGCTGGTTTTTTAATTTTTGAAGCTGCATTGCTTACATTGTTGTCTCTTGGAAAAAAATACAGGATAATTACTAGTGCTTTGCATTGTCGTAGCCATTATAAATGCTTTTCATGACATCTAATAAAGTGTGTTTGCTCACCAGCTATCTTGTGCTCTGAGGCACTCTGACCTTGCCAAAGAAGATGATGTGAGGTCTTCCCAGGGCACCCAGAGCAGTGGCTGGGTAAACATACCGTTAAAACTTCATTTGGCTGAAGGTGCAGAGTTTGCAGTGGGGTTGCCCTTATTTGTATGCTGCCTGTGTAGGGAAATCCACATGCAATACTCCACTCAGGCACCTTTGTTTGGAGCATTGCTCCCTCTGCTACACGGGAGAGTGGGGATGGAGGCTGCTTTTAGGATGAGGAGCCTGATCCTGTTGCTAGACATGGACCATTGCAGAAGCTGGTAGTATAAACAGGCACTGGATGTTGGCTGTTACTTCCCTCCACTGATGTCACACAGTACTTTTGTGACTCTGACTTGCCATGCCAGGGTCTGGCATGATGCTGCTCTGTCTGCCTGGGGATGTACTTGAATCCTGCCAAGGCGTCTGGTTTACCTTTGCCGTGGACTCAGTGGCTCAGAAACCTCTGCAGCACTGTGTGTAGTGCAACCTAGCCTGAAGATTCATGGGGTCTATGTCAGATATCCTGGTCTTGCCAGTTAAAATATGTTAGAGAAGAGATCTTGCTGTGGGTAGGTGGATAATACATGTTTTATTACCTGTGTTTGATACAGGGGTTGAAGCCTTTCTACCTCCCCCACTCCAGCTGTGTATTTTACTTGATGCAGTAGGCTAAAGACCAGGTTTTCCTTCAACTAATATAAAAGCGACTTTATTCTGAGAGATTATATTTGTTGTGATGGGCCTTTAGACTCATAGTTACAAGATTTAAAGCAAGTATACCTTAAATATGTCTTATCTGGCACATGTTAGAAGTAAATTTAAGTGCTTCTATTTGGTTGTAATCCATTTATGAATGGCAGCCAAAGCTGTAGATGGAAAGGCAATAGGTAGAACTGAGCCCCTTTAAAATAAATGCCACATTGGTCTCTTCGTTTTTGGTTTTGCAGCTTGAGGTTTTGGTTTTGGAGGTACCTGCTGTCTGGCACACTGCTTTAATAAAGCAAACAACTTCAAAACACGAAGGCCTTAAGCCAGGAGTGATGCATATATGCTGTGGAATTGGCAATGTGGGCACTGGCTCGGTCTTAAACATTTCAACTTCTTTGATTTTTGCCTTTCACTCAAAAGCTTGGAAAGGGAAGGTTACCAAATGTGTGTTTACTCGAAGCACACAACCTGCTTATCCGCAATTACCTCCTAATCTGGTCCTTCCGAGTTTCTCTGGTCTCACAGGTAAATACAGATTTAGCTGTTATTCAAGGCATATTATTTACCTCATTAAGTATGTGTTTTGGCATGTGCATTATTTACCTGACGGACTAATGGATAGGAGAGAGCAAATGATGTCTTTTGTGCAAACAGTGACTTTGTTCATGAGCAACAAGTCCCCATTTTGCCATGGCCACTCTATCTCCATGTATCACAGTGGGTGCTTACATCTCTTTATGGTAGAGCAAAAGGCCAGCCCAGATGGGCGTTAGCCATGCTCATAAAAGGGCAGGTTGGTGGCATGTCAAGTGATGGAGTCCTTCCATGAGCAGTGGGACCACCTGTAGGGATAGATTTAAAATACCTACGTAACAAGATTGTGTGTATGTATACGCACACACAATTAGAGGGGTACTCCTATCCTTGTTCAAGAGGCCTGAGTTGGTGCAATTTGCTTGTTAGCTATTGGTCCCTGTTACCACCCATGTAACACCGTGAGCTGGTCTTGAATTCTCTTCTCTGTATATCTGTTAACAGCCCTGAGGCTGACCCCTCTTGGATAGTTACAATCCTGGCAAATATCAGAAGGTGATGGCTGAGTGAGGTATTTCTTTGGGAGGAAGTCTGTAGCCTGTAGAATTCTTGTGTGTGATTAGTTGAACTGATATCCTCGTCTGAGAGAAATACCTGAAGTAAGAAGTGGAGTGTAGCACTAAAATCACATCTCTGAGAAACCTCATATACAGAGCAAATGAGAACTTTCCTGGGGAGGAGCCTTCCAGCCACCAGGCACCTGGATTTGTAATGGAAGTGCCATATTTTGGTGCAACTGGCAGATGTTTCAGGGCCAAGCTGTTTGGATAAGTTGTAGTGTTGGTATGTGTATTGCTGTATTTAATTTTTGCCATGCATCAGAAACTGCATTGTATATGAAAAGATAAAAGGCCTCAGAAATTTCAACAGGGTTTAGATTGGATATTCTGTGTTTTAGTTAGTTTGTGTTATGTTCTGCTATAGTGAGGTTCAGCAGTGGGGTGTGATCTGGTGCCTGGAGCCATGACTGTTGTGTATCTCATAGTTCTTAATTTAGAGTAATTTGCAGAGGTTAATTTTCAGTTCCCTGTGATTCTAGACACCTTAAGCTAATCGAAATGTCATCTGTTGCGCTTAGAGCAGGTCGCTGTATTATTTCAGGTTTGTGATACTGGAACCTCCACTCTCCGCTGGGAGGCACAAAGGGAATCCCTGTCAGAGGAGGATACAGATACCAGTAGAGATGAGATGTATGTGTGCACGAGTAACATGAGCCTCTCTTCAGTTTCAGATGCCTCTGGATGTTCAATGATAGCATTTCTCCATACTGGAGCAGCGAAGTTTCCCCAAAACTTACTTTCAAGGTCAAGACAAGCTGTGTCCCCCCTCTTCCCAGCTGGTGTTCTCAAAGGGTTCAGCTCCGTCATAAGCAGGAAACTGGCGTCCCACGGCTTTGGAGCTTCCATGGCAGCAATGTCATCCTTCCCTCCACAGAGATATCACTACTTCTTAGTGCTGGATTTTGAGGCTACATGTGATAAACCGCAGATTCATCCTCAGGTAAATAGTTCATCCTGTTAATTATTGCCTTGCAACTTTCTGCTGCTCTTCTGAGAGGCAGAAGGAAAAAACAGTAGTGGCTCACTAATCTTTTCTGCTTTGTCCCACTTCCTTTCTGTTGCTGGTTCTCCAGGGCTCTTGCCAGTCACCTGCTGTCTCAGGAGCAATCTCTGGACTATTTGGTGGGAATGAATAAAGAAGTCTTATTTCCATCAAGGAAGTGACAATTCATGTGTTATTGAAAACAACTTTTAACTCATGTGTACTTGTCATTTGACTGAACTGGGAAGGGTCTAAAAGTTTTTGGCTGGAAACTTGCATTGATAGATGGCATCCGTATTTGATTCTGCAAGGAAAAAGGCTATTGGTAGTGAACAGCTTTAGGAAAAGAATATTTTGAATGATGGGAATATGTGCAACATAATGGTATTTCTAAGTAGAGAAGAAAAACAGGTATCTTGCCTGAATTTTAACTCTGGAGTGTAATGAGACGGGAAGAGTTCAGCTTCAGAGAGATCTTTCAGCACTTTACCACTTGAGATATACAAAGATCCAAATGAAGTACAGACCTCTTCTGCAAACAGTTCTTCCACAGTACTGTAGAGCAGATTAGTAAAAATATTGTCATCAGGATGGGCCTAGGTTTTCAACTGGAAAACTGTACTAAAAAGAAAAAAAAACCCTGATATTAGGTTGGTAGTGAACAAACAGAATTTCTGAGTCTAAGGTGGACACAACCTCCTCTGCCAAGTAATTGGTCTGCATATGTTGATAATACCTGCACTGGGTCATAACAAGTTCCTTTTGCTTTGTTTTGACTATATGAAAGGCTTAACCAGTTTTCAGCTTGGTGTCTCATTACTGAAGTGACTCAATGCGGTGTGTTCATTTCACAGTGCCGCAGTGGTTTCCCTTGTGCTTGTCCTAACAAAGGGTTGCTGCAAGTTAGGATCAAACTTGACTCCTGTCTTCCCCAGTAGTGCCTTGGTGGGTGCTGCCTGGTCTTTGTCTTTCTTGAAAAATGGATAGCAAATTCCCTACACTTTTGCTAGCTCTTTGTGGGAGGCTGTTGTGGCTCTGCATCCAGTCCTACTAGCAGGCTCTTAACTGCTCTCCAAGTGAGATGTCAGGCTATTTCCTGCATGCTCTGCCTCGGGTGCACAGACCTGTCAAAGCTGTAAATTGGATCTACCTTGTCCCTTTGGATATGGGCTTGGTCTGTGCACATTTTGATGCAAAACCATGATGCATGTGGAGCTAGTTTACAGCTGGCAGTAAAAAGGAGCATGAGTGGAATATGATTACTACTGTTTTAAGGAGCTTTGTCCCCAAGTCCTTGCCAGGGAAAGTAATGGTCTGGGCCAATGCAGATCTGCTATATATTTTGTTGGTGAGATGGCACCTTTAAGGTGGAGATGTTCTTCAGTGTTGTTTTTCCAGTCTGCTGTGTTCAGTGCCTGTCTGCATCATATAATGTGTTGAAAGAGCTGTCAGTCCCTCACATCCTCACCAACAAATTAGTTTCACAAATAAAGAAATTACTTTTGCTACATGGGGCTCAATGTAGCTGGAAAAGCTGAAGGTGCCTGCCAAAATTGGGAAACTTAATAAAATGTGGCTTCAGTTGATGTCCTTACCTACCTCTTAAGTCTTTGCTGACCAGCATGGCTTTTGTCTTCTTCACTGCTAGGCTGTATATGTCATGGTGAGCAAACTGTGCCATGCATTTCAGCGATGTTTTCTGCAAAGTTTTAGTGACAAGATCTTTCACTGCAGGATTGATTGACACGTTTGGAGGTTTGGTATTAGGTCAGAGCTGGGAGCTAGAAATGGTCAGATGCTGATCTTCACTGTGATACTGATGATTTTTTTGCTTTTATTTTAATACTTGCAAAATAGAAATCTAGATAACAATGAAATTCAAATGCATTGGGTTTTGATGAGAAGGCTGTGTATACAGAGCTAAGCTAAGCTGTAATCCATGTTACTTTAAGTGGGTAGGCATAACTGTAAATTTAGCCAGTTCAGCCTAAAAATCTTGCAAGAGTTCACTTACCACCATACAGCACATTTCACATTTCTCACTCACTGCTCTTCAAAATACTCTGGCTTCTTACAAGAAACTACTGAAAGAGCTATCTTTTTATGTACACTAAGATGTGTGAGTGCCACATCTGCTCCCCCTCCCATTGTATTTACTCATGCTCCTCTGTAAGTGGCAACCTTGCTGGCTTTATCCCTGGGGAAGTCCTTCATGCTCATTCGTGAGCCCTGAAGACCCCTTCATTTCCATTCCCTTTCACACTGCCCAATCTCTCTCTGAGGTCTCGTGCTATGGCCTCTGTAATGGGGATCAAGGAGGGTCAAGGACAGTGGTATTCCCCTGGGAAGCCATCTGCATTGTGGCTCCAGCGGCTGGGACTGCTGACTGAGTGCTTGTGGCTGCTGCCCTGGGCTTTACCACTCACTCATGTGTCAGGCATCGAGGGTCCTTCATGTTCCCTGCCCTAAACCCACAAACGAATGGGAGCATCATTGCAGCCCTGATTTCTGACAGCTTTCAGAAGATACGCCCCTCCATCAAAGTGCTTGTTTATATACACATAGAAACCGATTAGCTTTATTGGTTTTCTGCATGTATGCATGAATAATGGGACCATCCCAGAGAGAAAAGGTGTGGGGGTTTTTAACTGCACAGTATGTGTCATGTAGTGTTTTAGCCAGCCAAAGGTCATTAGGGGTTGGCAGTAAGAGATGTTTATGGCTGGCCTCTCGCATCTCTTTAAAGCTTACCTTGTGCCTTTGAAATGTGATCCGAAGCCCAATGGGGTCAGTTGGGAGCTGTCATTCTGCGGAGGTTGGTGGACCCTGAACAGTGGTGGTGTGTTTCATTTTTCAGCTCTGAGTTTTTTCTTTTGCTCTCTGGTAAGAGTTTATAAGTACCTTCTGCTATTATACACTGTCAGCCCATAGAGCTAGGTACATATGGAGCTTTAGCTTCATGAGAAGATGCATTAATAAGTGAGAGTCTTGCTCTCTTGTCCCTTTGTCCTTGTAGACACCAGTGTTTATAGTGGTCAGTGCTTTCAATGACTGTGTTAAGCAGCTCCATAGACTCAGATCTGTGGCTGCCTTTATTAATGCAGTAAAGAGGTGTGCCTCTTTCAGTCAGCAAGCCAAGTATCTTGCCTTCAACTTCAGCCGAGTGGATGAAAAGAAATTATTTGTTTTAAATACAAAAAGTCTGAAGGTAGTAATCAGATCTGTTCAAAGCTGAATTTGAAATTAGCCTTCTATATATGATGTTAATCTCTAATCTATTAAAGCCACTTAAATGAAAATCAAATAAAATTCAAGCTCTGTATGTCTGCTTCCTGGAAGTGTAAAAGAGCATCAGACCTCTGACCTGGTAGAAGGAGCTGAATCTAGGAGTTGCTAAGCTGCTAAATGAGCTTTTGGTAATGATAAAGTTGTGTTTTCTCATGTCAGTTTTTTCAGGTGTTCAGTGTCTCAGATTCACTCAAATTGGTAACCATTTGGGAAGTAGAAATTTGCATCTTTCAGACTCTCTATAAAGGGAAAATAGGAAATGTTCAGATCTTCTCATTGCTGAAGAAGGTTCTGACCAGATGCAGAAGAATAAATTATTTACAGACAATGTTTTCTGTGTCCTCCCAAGCAGTACTTTTTAAATGCAAAAATATCTTAATGTTTTTTATAAGTGTATCCTAGATACTTCAACTCTATTTAGCATGCATTTAGTTTGTTATTTTGGGAGAATTTTTAATTATAATTGCTGTCAATATGAAACTGGATATACTAATAAATACAAAACATCACTCACTATTTCACCATAAACCCTGGCACTGACTAAGCAGATGTTCAGTTACTAATTTAAGTATTCAAATAAATCTGGATGATCATGGTATATATTGTGATTGGCAAAAGTGTATTAACAAATAGGAGCCAGTCTTTCTGTAAGATAATATTAAGTACAAATGCAGGAGAAGGTTATATTGGGTTCCGTAGTTCCTTGAGTGCTGCTGTAAAAGAGCATTACACGTGTTTTCCCTTGAACATCCATCTCACATCCAGCTCAGAGTCATGGGCAGGTACAGCTGGAGTGGCTGTGATGATCTGTACAGCTGCCTGTCCTGCTCTATCCGTGATTTTGTTACTGCAACAGGGACAACTGAGTCGTGTGTCTCTGCTCCTGAGATGCTGTGATTTATAGACTGACCTTGTAATGGGAATGGATGTTGATTTCCACCAAATTTAGGCCATATCAACAGATGTGCAGTCCCTGCCAAGCTCTCTGCATAGGGTGACTAGATAGAGCATAGAGAACCTGCCCTGGGAGGCACAGCTGGAGCTACTTTGTAGGAGGAATATGTCCTTGAAATCACAAACTTGCTGCAGGAGGAGGCAATGGAGGGATGGCTCATCTGCTGGGAAGCAAGCTGCAAGGTAGCTTCTGTGTGCTTTCCACATCATTTTCTATGGAGACTGCATCAAGGCAACTCCGGCTGAGGGCCAGGATGGGATTGCAGGTGTCTCACACAGTAACAGACATTGTCACAATCCTACCCAGAGGCGGATAAAGGACATGTGTGTGCCTGTGCCTGCCTGTTCTATCTGGACATCCCCACGTAGCAGCTTTCTTCTTGCACTGGTTTTGTGTGGCTGTTAAGCTCAATGCACTAGAAATCACCTGCCAAAACCTTTATTGAGGATGATCATGAGTTGCTGAAAAAAAAAGAAATTCAGGCTTGTTTCCCATGGCAACTTTAACTCAGCATAAGTATTACAGTGGAATATTAATCTGCAATTACCTATGTTCATGCATCTTAGGCTTGGGTGTAGTTTTAATTACCTACTTCTCAATTCCACTTCTTACAATGCTGTTTCTAGAGAAATGCTGTCAAAAATGCATGTAACATAGTGACTTAAAAGTATTTTCTTTCTTTTTACTAAAAGGAAGTAAATATATATATATATATATATATCTCACCCTTTTGCCAGTTATGGCTGGTTTTATTAACTGCCATGGTTCTTATGTCAGAATGCTATAAGTTTCTAGAGCGGCAGGAAACAGTTCGTATAAGAGCCCTTTCAAATGCATTTTTCTGTTTGCATTCGGTTTTGAATAAACGTCTTTAGGCCTTGTAGCTTTAGAGGGTTACACTGCACCTGGCATCTCAGACCTGCACTCACTTTGCCTTGGAGACCGCCCTAATTCTCCCAGTAAGTGGGGACAGCCTTGCTGTGACCCATATCAGTCTGATAGGGTAGGTTATGACTTCAGGCAACAGAATTAGCTGTATTTATTTAAAACCTGATGAGCTAGAGAACATGAACAGTTATTGAACCCTGATCTCCTGGAGAGCACAACCATGAGACCACCAGGCAAGACATCTGATGTATAAAAAAAAATTCAAAGCAATTTCTTATTTAAAGATATAAACTCAGCATTATTATAGCAAGAAGTCTAAAATACCAGGGCACTCGGGTGACCAATGGCTGCTGTCCTAACCTGACCTAACCTGCTCAGCTTTTGGCTGGTTATTGACAGGCTGATGAGATGACTACTTTAAAGCAGTCAGTCATGTTGCCCTTTCCCTCACAGTGTGCAGAGACCCCACATCAGTTATGTATCCCGGTGTGCAGTTCCCCACCTGTGCTGTTTGAACACTGTATCCTTAGCTGTGCAAACATTACACATCATTTAGGTGACAAGTTGCAAAGTTAAGTAGACTTGTTGTTACAGCAGAAAGTAGTTGAGTGGCAGTCACCCTGAAAAGAAAAGATCCAGGCTAGCTCAGGAATGTGCAAGTCTGCTGGATTGTTCTCCTCTCCATAAAGCTGCTGATGAGGGCTATGTGTGCTTCTGGAAATACTCCCATTGTGCGTTTTGAAGTGAAGGGGATGGGTGTCACAGGTTTGTACATTTGCTGTGCTGGTCCTGCTGTGTGCGTGGCCCTATGTGGTTGTTGATGGTCAGTGTGTGCCTGCTGCTCTTTCATGGCCTCTGACATATGGGAAATGTTTTGCATTGCTCCCAGCGTAATGTTCTAAAACCAAGCAATATTCTTTCATGGCATGGCACCCATCTAGTGCTATTTGGGGATGGTGCTTTTCAGACTGTTGTGGTTCCTGAGAAACGGTCTTTGCTGTGTTAGAGTGGTCTTGTCTTAGCTTTGAACAAAACCTTCCTGATAAAGCAGCAATGCAACTCAGCTCTTTCAGTGAGAAGGACACAGGACGTGCCTAAATCTTGTGTGATTTTTCCCCTTTATGCCAAGCTTACTGTGCAACCATCCCTGTGTTGTCTTTTTTGGTCTATGCACTTGTTAGCTGGCAAAATAACTCTTCATAACGTTACTTTGTTCCTCTCTGTCAGGCAGAAATGCGCTGCTAAATCAGCAGCTAGTTGTGATGTCTGTAAAACCCTGGATATTCATTTACATGCACTAATGTGCCCTTTCTACCCATCCCAGATGTTTTAGTGTCGTTGGGAACATTGATCATTTGTCCTGCTCAATATCAGGTGAAGAGGTTGGGACTTGAAGTGATCTGATAATTCTGCAACTGGGACTGCACAGGCTGTTTGTCTGCCATAGAGAGGAGTAGATGTGAAAAAGGATATAGTGTAGTTGCCATCTTGCAGTGGAAAGGTAATACTTGGAAATGTGTGTGCTGTTTTTAATCTGGTTTGAGTGCTAAACTTCCCCCAAACTGTCAAGCTTAAATTGTTGTTGGCTATGTCAGTAGAGATGTTCTGGGTGGTTAAATATATGTCAATAGTGCTTGAAGAAACACGTTGAAGTGTTGATGTCTGTTGGTCTGTATTTCTCATCCCATGTGTGAAAAGAGGAGGGAGATTCTGCCTTATTCTTGATGTCTGGGTCCTGCTGGAAAAATCAAAATATCTTAGTGGGTTTTGGCAGGGAACGATGCTGCTGCTGGTGAGAGGCAGGAACCAGCCTGGGAGGAAATGATTACTAAAAGTTGTGTTAAGAGAGTTGTGAGCCTGCTGTCAAGATTTCAGGTGCAATGGCAGGCATGAAAAACTCCCTAGGACCACAGTGGTAAGTTTAGGAGAAAAGTGTCATTTGCAAGATGTGGATCCTCTTTTTGTTGGCCCTGTAAGAAGGGACTTGAGCTGATGAAGTACTTCACTTTGTATTCCATACTCTTTAGAAGAAAAAAAGGTACTATTTCAAGAGAGTGAAGAAGAGAATCAGTGAGTGTGACCAGGGGTCTACAAAACACAGCTGTGACTGCAAGCTGGATGGCACTGGAGTGTATGTAAGATGAGGTCTTTGTTGCAAGGCAATGAGAAAGGCAATGTTCTGGCCTGTGTCTGCTGTGAGTAGGAAGAGCAGTTGGGAATTTAAACAACAGCAAGGGAAATTCAGATTAGTCATTAGGAAAAACTTTCCAATGATAAGACTAATGAAACAGGAGGATAGAGTGAGTGCCTGGGGAGTGTGTGAGTCTCTCTTATTGGAGTCGGTAAAAACAGCCTAGACAAAGTCAGAAATTATTTAGGGGGTGATGATGCTGCCCTCAGGCAGGTGCATGGACTAGATGTCTCTTTTAAAGCTGAAGCTCCTGGGGGCATGTGATTAGATGGGGATTTCAGCTTCTATTAAAGAAAGAGAAATGGTCCCTCACACTCAGAGTTGTAAGGCAGCACTGGGAAATAAGAGCTACATTTGATGTCAGCGCAGAACGCAAAATGCAACTCAAAATTTATCTTTGAGGAAATCCAGCCTTTGACATTGGGTTTCAGTGCCTGAGTGTTGGGGGTAGGCAGTGTAATTCACCTGAAATCAGGGGGAAGAAGAAACATTGGATAATCAATGGTCAGGCAGCCAAATTTTTCGTCGCGCCATCTTATCCCAGTGTTTCATGGTCTTCCCATATTCCTTCCTGTTCTCTTGTGTTTTGTTTCTGATGTGTATTTCCCTTCATGTTTTGCTGGGATATAGCAGTTCTTTTAAATGTATCAAGTTGTTAGGTGTGTGCATATGTGTATTTTAAGCTAGATAGGGATGGAAGAAAGAAATTTGGAGGTCATCTGCTTCCCCAAAGACCTTTTGATAGGTTTAATCAGTACACAGAGTAACAGCCAGGACTGAGGCGCTGAGAGGCTCCACGGTGTGTGTGCAGGCCGGCATCCTTTGGAAAGCCAGGATAGCCCTGATTCAGCAGAAGTCCTGCTGTTCTTCACTGGAGAGGTGTTGCCTTTATGGTATTTGTTTTGGTTAGTTTAATAAAAATTTGGAAGTGGGGAAAAGACCTATGAGGTCATCTTGGTTACTGCCCCTGAGGGCCAGTGCAAGGCTGCTCATTTGGAAATGGCTTTAGTTAAAATAATAATTAAGGCAGAGAATGGAAACTGGGGAGGCAGATCTGTTAGGCTAGTGCTGTCCTTACTATGTCCCTTTTCGATTTTAATTGCCTTGGAAAAAAAAAGAAAATCACAAGGCTTTAAAAGCTCTGATTCTTTCTGCTCTTCAACGCCCCCACACCCTCTCCCCGATCTTGGAGGCATCAACTCTCATCTGTCAAAGTGTAAATCAGCAATTAAAACACAAACAGCGAAATGCCAAAGATGACCCGAAGCACAAAGCAACTGACAAACAAGTCCGGACAAATCGGCGGATAATTTATAAGCATTGCCCTAAAATCTAATTATTTGGCAATTCGAATTTGCAGCCGGCCAGGGCTGTGCAATAAATTTAACCCGCCATAAATTATTTAGGAGCAGCCCGTGGTGTAAATCAAAAACACAAGTGTTTGTTTAAGAAATAAGCTCCTTGTGCATAAAATTACTTTTTTTTTTTTTCTTTAAAGAGAGGGGGGAAAAAAACCATCCCTGAACAAAATGAGCTGGTGCTGAACCTCTGTCCCTCTGCAGATACTCCCTTGCCTCTTCTGCCCTTTTATTTTTTGAAAGTGTAAATGGTTCTTTTGGTAAGAAGTTTTATACTTTTCCTTATCAGACAAAATCAGTTTCTCTCAACAGTCTCTGCTTGTTTTTACTGCATTTTGAACAGTCAGCTCTGATTTTTATGGGCATCTTTTATTCTTGTGTTTATTAAACTTCTTCAAATGGAGGTTAGAGTAAGGGATAAAATATTCTCTGGTAGTTTTTGAACTGAATAGGCCATATGGTTGTCCTCAAATATATAACTCTGTGTCCTGAATTGTGCCCTGTCCACTTTGTACATAGGCATCTGGATTAAAAGGTTTTGAGAGCTGGGAAGTTCTTGCTGGGCACTTTATTCTTTCTCTATAATGATGTTAGTGGTACCCAGATCCAAAAGGATAAACAAAAAGATTCCTCTGTGGGAATTAGGGTAATTTCAGGTGCTTTCTTTTCTGACTGGAAATTGTTTAGCAAGTGTAGTTGTGTGCTTGTTAATTTATTTTATTAGCAAGAAGATCAAGACAGCTGAATTGGTGCGTCCCTGCTCTGATGTTAAAGGGAGTTTCATATAGGGTGACTGGGTAAGGGAAGGCTGGGTTTATAGCAGTGCTTTCACATGCCATTAAGAATTTTTCAAATCCCTCTTAGAAGAAAGTCCCTAGCAATTCCACAGTTACTCTGCTGCTGCTCAACCCATTGGCTTGGGACAGTCAGGTTGCACAGGAGACTTCTACCTGGAACTTTTTTTTTAAACCCTTGGTTTTTCAGAAGGACAAAAGTTCTGAGGAAGCTGTCACATAGATTTGCTTGAAGTACCTTGAAATCATAAATGTAGGATTGTTGTAAAGAGAGTGGACCTGGCAATGGATCTGTATAAGCCTCTGTAGGTTCCTATTGTTACTGTGGGGGCACAGCTGAGGGGAGGGACAGGGTGCCGATGTTTTTTTCTTTAAGCGTGTTAATATTGATTTTAGAAGCTCTTTGTTCCAACAATATAAATGCAAATGTCTGTAATTGGGAGCCTTGTGCAGAATTTCTCAACAGAAAACATGTTCAACTTTTCTAACAATGAAAGGAAAATCAAAAGCCACTTATTTATTGGTGGTGGTTTGAATCCTGGATTTCCTTTCAACTTACTTTGCAGTGCTAAATAAAATACCTAATTGCAGTGCTCGCAAAATTCAAATGAGTACATTTGTTCTTCTGGTAGCTTGCGGCTATTTGCAGCCTCTGGACACCCTCAGCATTATTTTAGCATATCCATAACTCCTGGTTGTGCTATAAGGAAAAGCTGGCAGTGGGAGCAGAGGGAAGGCTTAGAAGCCCCAAATGCTGCTGGCACAAATCATTGCCAAAGTTGGAACATTTACTCAGTGTTGGAGTGGATATATGTGAGGATCTCAAGGTAACACTTATGGTTGATCAGATTCTGATAGGAGAAAGGAAGTGTCAGTGAATCTCTGCCCTTAACTCCCTCATGCTGCTTTCCTCCACCTTTCCTGCCTGGGAAGAAGCAGTGAAGGTCCTTGAATAGTGGAGATGGAGCTGAGCATGTTGAGCTCACTGGGCTGCTGTGAAATATGAGAGAGCACCCAGCTGCCTTCCTGCATCACAGTCTGTTGGGGGGGTTGTGTGTATGAGTGTCTAAGTGCTCACCGTTTCATAATAATTACTAATGAAATTCTAGATCTGTAATAACATTTCAGATATCTAAAACAAACCATATGCTTGTTAAAAAAAAAAAGAGAGAGAGAGAAAAAGTGGAAACAGATCAACTTTAAGCCATAAATTCTTGGTAATAGAGGCCTCTTTTCTCCCCCCTTTCTGTTTATGTTTGATAGATATTTTTGTTTCTGCAGGAATGTCAACTCTTAATTTCATGATGTATCATGGGCTTAAGAAAATTGAATTTAATAAAGGCAAAAGATGAATGGCACCTTTAAAGGTCCCAACACTTGTCTTTATTAGCAGGACAAACTGCAGGGTCTCCAAACACTGCTTCTCTCCAAATGAAAGTTTAAATGAAAAGTACAGCAGTGTCACAGGTTAAATTTCATTGCAGGACTGGCTAACGTCGTTAGTGAGGAGTGGGGCTGATTTCATGGGGCTGGTATCTGTTGCCTTAGATACCAGTGGAGCAAACACTGCCAGAGACTGGAAAAATCTCCACTATAGGAAGCGTGCAGATAAACAGCCTTTTGGGAAAGGTTCTTTACCACTTGCTTCAAAAACTGACCCAGTAAGCCCAAGAGAGTGACTGCCCTTTCTCCTAAGATGCTCTAGTTGCCTCTGGGGTTCCACTCCTGCTCCTGGCCATGCACTTCCCACAGAGCTACAGTAATTCTGGATTTTGTTAAATTTCCCACATTTTTAAAGTATGGCTTTTTATTTCCTCCATCTGTCTTAATCCGACCCTCCTGAAGTGCTTTTTGCCTTTGGTTCTGGAAGGCGAGCAATGCCTTTGTGTATCAGATCAGCAGCAGGCTGTCTTTCAATCTCACTTTGCATCCAGCCAGTTGATGGCACCTGAGGATGTTTCTGGTCCCTTAGGGCACATCCTGGCATTGCAACACAGCCCTACTACACAATCCAGCTAGTGTGTGTGCCTCTCTGGAAAGGGAAATGTTCTTGCCTTGCTGTGGGCTTGCCTGCTTCCATGGTCACCCTCTGGGTGGGATGCAGCCTAAGGAGCAGTGAGATGCGCCAGACCAAATTGTGAAGATGGGATGGTGTTATCCTGAGGTTAAGCCTGGCTCTGTTATGGCAGCCTGTCCATTGACTTCAGACTTTGCAGTCTGTTTTCCTTCTGAACAAAAGTTTGCTGCTTTCAGAGCCTGTCTGTGGTGGCCCTTTTGAGGGGAGGATCAGTTGTATCCAGCATTTCTTACTCTCTTGGGTTTCCATGGGTCCTCCTGGGTGGCTGTAGCTGATGAGTCTGGCTGCACCACAACAGGCCATCTGGCTAATACTCAAGTGTTTGGCATATGTCTTCTCCTTCCCTTAGAACCCTTGGGTCAAGTTTGCTCTCTTTCCTGGGAAAACTTGGTGACTCCCATTGGGGTGGTATGGCTCTGGGGAAGGATGTGCCCAGCCATCCCCTCTGCCTTATCCAGTGCAGCATGCAGAGGGTGTGGCACAGCTGACCATGAGGAAATGCTTAAGCCATGTGTCCGGTGCAGCTTCACTGCTTAATGTCTACAACTGGGCACTGCCACACTGTTAGCACTTTATTTGATTCTTATATTTTTTTCTAACTTTCCATCTCAGCAGCATGTGCTCTCCACGTGCCCTGGTCTGGGTTGTGCCCCTGCTTCACTGGGGAGCTGCTCTGCTTTGTCTCTGGGTTCTGTCCACCATGGAGATTGGGATTTTCTCCTGGCTATTTAAATTTTCTGTTGTTTCCATTTACCCATCCAGCTTCTTGCCCTCCCGCTGCCTAGTGGTGTGGTGATGTCATCAGCTCATATGTGTAACCTCTCGATAATTTCCGCCTGCAGGTCATGAGGGTTGCAACCACAGTCCAAAAAAGTGTGTTAGTTCCTCTGCAGCGGCTGCATTTTTCACATGCTAATTTTACTCACAGGAGTTAGATTTTTTTTTCATTTTTTATTATTTCTTATTTGTCTCTTCCAGATGTTTTCAGGCAGTTTTTTTTTTTGTTGTTAAACTAATTCCGTTCATGTTTTAAAAATTTATGAAAGCACTAATAAAAATGTCAAAGTGGTAAAAATGTTAGCTTTTGCTCTGCTTTGATTAAATTTTGCAAACTGTTTTTGAATATTAAAAAGCAATATTTTTTTTATTCTCTCTCCCTCTCTCTGTTTTTCTCCAGAAGTGATTTGAGAGGCTTGTTGCATGGATATCACTCAGCGGGCTCATTTGCACTCCAGAACCTTGGTGCCATGGATCTCTATTAAATAACATAGACAAATTATTCTTTAAAGACACCAAACAAATTGTCACTTCTCCTCTTACATTAAACTGGAAAGAAGAAAGAGAGTGGAGAAAGGAAGGGGGTGAACACAAAGGATTTTATCGCTTTTATTCAGTGGGCAGCTTTTTTAATTTCATGTATATTTTTTAATAATTGAGAAATCCATCGCAACTGGATTTGTTTAAACTTTTTATTAGCAGGTCCATGTAAATTTTTGATTGCTGATTATTCAAATAATTGAACATTCTTCTGATGAAGGAACATTTTTATTTCACTATCAGCATAAATTGGCTACAAAGAGGAAAATAAAGCAGGGCTTACTGCTGTGCTATATCCCATAGGGATGGATCTGGGGGGAGCTTTCAGCTCCTCTTCTCAGTGTGTTGGAGGAGAGCAGTTCTCCTCTGCCTGTCCAGAGATGGAGGTGCTTTATGCAGTAGTCCCTGTTGTCTGTCTGATGATGTCCTCTAAGAGGATGGTGGGCTGGAAAGGTTGAAACTGGTCTTGCGGAGGGCACAGCCCCTGCGATGTCCTTGCTAAACAGCTGTGAGCCCATTGCAAGTACAGCTTCATGTTCCCTGGGTAGCACATGGGAGTGGTGTGAGATCAGCTTCCTTAGGTTCAGCTTAGGCAGTGATGTGTGCAGTTGCAATGCTGAGCACAGAGACCTCCTTGCAGCCTGTCCTTGCTGCGATGAGCATCAGCACTATCCTCATCTGTTTTAACAGTATTGGATGTGCTCTGTGCTGCAGTACTACCTTCCCACTTCTGCAGAGCTTTGTGTTGACTTTATTTTTGTTTGGGACTATCAGGCCACCTTGCTAGATGGGATAATTTCCAGCTTCATCTCTTGTTTGTTTTAAATGAACAGCTGCTTTTCTTTTTGTCCTATTCAGGAAATCATCGAATTCCCTATCCTGAAGCTGAATGGCAGGACGATGGAGATCGAATCCACCTTTCACATGTATGTTCAGCCTGTGGTGCATCCCCAGCTTACGCCCTTCTGTACAGAGGTAAAGTGCAAAGGTTCCCTGGTGCTCCAAGAGTCTCTCTGGGAAGCAGGTTTCCATTGCACCAGGGACTCAGGTCACTTCTTCATGGTGCAGCTGCAAGGCAGCATGTCATGCCAGCCTTGAGTTAATGACAAAGAGAATAATTTTTTGCATTAGTGTGCAAAGACCTCCGTTTGGATTAATAAGTAACTCTAGGTGTGGTCTGCTAACTAAGGTAATTGTATTTACAGTTAACAAATGTCTTAATTGGGTGACCACCAAATAAACACCCTTGTGTTAGCCAATGTTCAAAATCCTGTAACCTCTTTATGAGCTCTTGTGATTTTGCTGTGCTCGTCTGTGGTGGGGGTGGTCAAAGAGAGCATGGATTGAGGAAAGACAGTGCTGTGCAGATGTGGGGTTCAGAGGCATGAAATTACTTTCCTGTGGGCCTGCATGTTAGAATTTGAGGAGTCCTTCAGGGTGGTAGGACAATTCATGTCTGTATTTTCCAGACTTTCTTTTTGATGTAATTGTGGGCCACTTGAAATGGTTGCTGGAGAAGTGATCTCTCTCTACTTGCTTATTCTCATTGCCGAGGACAGCTGCTCTTGAGCTGTGGCTCCCTTTCCCCAGATATGGAATGAAGGTGGTAAATGTGATCTCTGAGAGTTCAAAGGAATTGAGAAGCAGGGGTTGGGTTTTGTTTTTGATTTGGGGTTTTTTTGTTGGTTTTTTTTTAATTCAACCCAAAAAGTTAACTGTTTTTATGAGTGTGTTTTTCCTCCCTGCCATAATCATCAAAATAAACTTTAAGTTCCTTTTGCTTTGGGCTTTTTTTCCTGTCAGTCCATTGATTCAATTTTGGCTAGCTCAATGACTAAAATACTGACTGTGGGAATCAGTGTATTCAAGTTCTTAATTCTGTCCTTGTCTTGTCTAGGATCATCAACGCCATTCCCCTACCTCTGTGGCTACAGGCTTAAGCGTATGGAGGGCTTGTCCCACCGTACTAGCCTGATAAAAAATGACTCCTCTGTATTAGGTGGAGTCCCCTCCAGAACCAACCAGCCCCTTCCATATTTTCACATTGTGAAAACAAATACTTATTTTTATTCTCCTATAACTCAAAACCATCTGAAGGTATTTTATTTAAACTTAAAAAAAGACTAAGCACAGAAAACATTATTCCCCAGAGAAGAACTTTCAGAAAGCTATAAATGTGTGAGAACAGAGGGTTACAGTGGAAATGGTTTTGCAACCTTAATGCTAGAAGGCTGGACAACTACTTTGGCTGTCTTTATCCCCATGAGACTTGCTGGACATACGCTTATACAAACGTGATAAATCTCACAGCTTGCACCTGATCTTTGCTAAAGACAACGTCATCTTCTAGAGCTGAGCCCAAAATGTTGACCTTGCAAGTCATCTAAATTCTGGAGAGAAGTTGTCTCATTAACTCCCACCAAAACTCCATTTTCTGGAAATCTCCCCTTTGCATCCCTTCTCCTGTTGCTAAAGACTGCATTTCTATTCTTGCACAAGAGTCTGCATGACTTCCTTGGACGTGGTTGTGGTTCAGCTTCATGAGCTGAACAGAGCCTCCAGCAATCTAGAGACATTCAGAGGTTCTCTGGATGATGACCTTGTGACCAACAGTCAGCCCATCTAATGCTCCTGTACTGCAATGATGGTTTCTTGGTCTTCTCTTGCTCTCGGGGTCTGGAGCAGATGTTTGTGTCTCCTGTGTGGAGCCTTGAAGCAAGTGAAGCTGAGTGTGTCTGTGTGTGTGTCTGTGATGGCTGTGCTTTTGCAGGAGTCCAGAATGGACACAGGTCAGCATTCTACTGCAGACTCTGCCATGAACCTTGGTCTGGCATCATGTCCAGAGTTGGATGAAAATGGGCAGTACTGAGGCCAGCAGGCAAGATTATTGCAAAACCCCAACTTGTGTGTACCAATGGTACAAAAATGCCCCACTACCAGGTTTGGCAACTCCTCTGTTAATAACAGCATGGATTAGGAAGCTGGTTTTAATCCTAGCCTTGCTGTCACGGGTTCCTGGTCACCCCCACATTGTACCCCTTGCTACTTAATGCTCAGCATGGCCTCTGTGCTTCCTGGCTTGGCAGTCCCCTGGCCTGTTGCAGGGGCTGCCAGGAGGTCCAAGAGTGGGATCATGCTGGAGGTATAACTGGGCTTGTTTCTGGGGCCCGTGTATGGAGCTGAGTTTGAAAGCCTGCCCTGAGAGCCACAGGTGAACCTTAGTATGGGGTGCTGCTAGATAGGTGCAGGGATCATCCCTGTGTTGCTGGTATAGGTTTGCTTGAGACCCCAAGGACACAGCCAGGATGTGCTTTTACAGAGCTGCTGCCTGAACTGCTCCAGCACTTGTTATTGACTTTCTGCTGGTTTGTTTTCTGAAAAATACTCATTTTGCTAAATGCCAGTAAAGGGCTTTGTCTAGGCACCTCTACTTACAAAGGGTGAGATTTATTGGCCTCTTTGTCTACAAAGAAAGACCAGGCCTGATTATCAGATTGTACACCAGAGACAAGTGCTTAGGTAATCAGCAAACTGTCTTGGAGTGGAAATACGATGATTTTCCAGATAAACTCTAGGAAAAGCACTGGTGTTGACATTACATGGGAGCCTGTCTGCTGTGCTGCTGATTTCCCCTCTCCCCTCTGCCTTAGCTAAGCAGTAGAACTGCTTGGTGTAGAGGAGGTACCTCTGTGTGGAAGGGTTAGTGGGCTTGCTTGACATTACTCCTTGGGTTTGGAGTACCTCTTCCATCCCTCTTCCTTCTTGAAGACAACAGCACAGCATGGGAAGGGTGCCTGGAAGGTGGAAAGCTTGTTGACACTCTCATGGCATCACTTTGCTTACCTTTCAATGTGTCTGTTCTCTCCTCTGGCTACATGATATTTCTCTGATTCCCCACACCAGTGGCCAGGAGCTGACTTCCAGTGCTGGCTCACTTTGAAACCTCATCTCGTTCCCTTTCTCCTGACCTGCTTCTATAAAACAACAGGTCATGAACCCTTGGTTGTTGTGAGGGGTGAGCTGAATGCTTAGGTGCAGAAGATGGAAAGTATTTGCAAGTTGTTAAAAGCTGTTTTTAGATGTATAAAGCTCATCACACCCTTTTGGAAGATGCAGAGGATTTTCTGGTTCCCAAGAAAGTTCTTGCCAGGAGCTTAAGGAGAGGTTCCCTCTACATGCAAGGTGCTTGTACAGATCTTTTCATGATACTTTGCTCTCTTTTTATGACTTATTTTTATTGATTTTTTTCCTGAAGGAATAGACGATAAAAATACAAAAAAAAAGGCATTATAGCTTGCTTGTGTTCCCAAGAACCTCACGCTTCTTGGGATAACCAGTGAAATTTTACAATTGTTCAGTTTTATGTTTTTATACTTTTTCAAAGCTGCAGGGCCAGATAATGCTGCAGAGATCCAATGCACTAAATTAGATGTGGCAGATGGACATAACTGATAACAAAATGTATCAGAAAGGATGAGAGAGTAGAAATCTGGTCCAGTTTGAGCACTCTCTGACCTGTATTGAAATAAACCTATGGAGGAGATACATTCCTTTGTATTCATGTGTGTGATTTCTGCAGCGTGAATTTTGTGTGCATATACTTGGCCATGTGTCCTTGTACAGGACAGGCTGGTACTTTGCTTGCCCTGGCAGGGAAGGAAAGAAGGAGCTTTGGGCAAGAATACATGACTCTTGGTGGCATGTCTACATCCATCTTCATATCCCTCCCACCTCCTGATGGGAAATGTCTGGATGAGGCCATTATACACAGTCCTCCCATGGCTCAGGGGTACAGTGCTCCACAGGTACAGTCCTGAGGGTGCCTGGAATGGTAGAGACCATTTGCATCAGTACTGGCTGAGATAGTGAAACAATGCCTGTCATCCTTAGTACAGAAAAGACTTGAACCTCTTGGAGCAGGTTCAGAAGAGAGCCATGAAGATGAGCAGAGGGAATGAAACACCTCTCCTGTGAGGAAAGGCTGGGAGCTTTGAGATTGTTCAGCTTGGAGAAGGCTCCCAAGAGACCTTATTGCAAACATTTAGTATTTAAAGGGACCTATAAGATGGACTTTTCAGCTTGGCCCCATTGTGACAGGACAAGGAATAATGACTTTAAACTAGTCAACTAAGTATACAGAGGAAGATTTTTATATTGAGGGTGATGAAACAGAGGCACAGGTTGCCAGAAAGGTAATATTCAAGATCAGGTTGGATGGGGCTATGAGCAACCTGATCTAGTTAAAGATGTCCCTGCTCACTGCGAGGGAGGTTGAATTGGATGAACTTTAAAGGTTCCTTCCAAAACAATTTTATGACTCTGTGTTCCTTTCCAAACACACCTTTCAGTCACTTCCAGAGATTTGGGTTCAGCTGCTATCTGAAAGGCAGAACCAGCACTTTGCAATAGGTGAGCTGTCCACCTCTGCCAGAAGAATGCATAGAGAAAAAGATGGCAAGAAAAGCAAAAACCATGCCAGGGAGCTTTAGTAACTGCTCTAAAGAGCCATGTGTTAGTTCCTCAAATCTATTTGCTTCGCAGTGTACGGAAGTCTGTAGGTAGCAGCTGCTAACCCAATTAAGATACAGATTATTATAAAAACAGTTTCTGAATATAAAAGAGTGTCTGTGTCCCTCCACTTTCTCAAAATTCCACTTCATAATGGCTTGATGAACTTGAGAAACACACCTAGAGGAGCTCTGCATTGTTAAAATTAAAATACTTTCCCTAAAAGGTATGTATTGCCATTTCATGGGAGTCACTATGAGAAAATAATCTTTCCACTTACAGTTTATTCAGTGAGGCAGGTATTTGGTATTCATTAAACGTAATTACATTTTAATTGAAGTTTAATATAGTTTCTTTTTCTATGTTCCAAGTTCAATGCTGTAAGCCAAGCAGCCAAAGAAAGTGAGAGGTAGAAACCATTTAGCTTCCTTCAGTTGCCACATACTTAATAAAGCAGAGCCCTGTGATTTGTGAGAGTGTATGTGTATGGTGTACGAGTAGGTTGAGCTGGTCTGTGTGGAAGAGTTACTCCTGAATGATGGTGGGGCCGTCAGTATCTCTCAACTGGATGCTATGGCTTCCAGAGGCGTGGATGCTTCTAGGTTGTGCTTGACCTTTATTTTATGAAAGCGTGTGAGATGTGTAGCATCAGGGAAGTGCCATATAAAGTGAAATCCCATAGTGTGCACTTGTTTTAATAATGATTTTTTTAATTACTTGGGTGCATTGATGGCAAGCTACTGAACTCCAATATTCAATATGTTAAAAGACAGTTTTGTCAGTTGGAAGGCAGGCAGAAAAATTATCTGTTTTCCATGTGCCTCAAGCTCTCCTGGGCAGATACAGGCAGAGGCCCATGAGACTGCATGTTTTAATGCATGTTTTTAGCTTTGAACAGCCAAGCAGTCTAGGAGCAATCAGTAAGAGTATCTGTTGGCAGGACCTCTTCCTAAGCAAGCTCCTGGAAAACAGACTAGACAGCGTTCTGGAAGAAAGTGCTTTTCTTCAGATTTCATTCCATTATTTTAAATACAATTTTGAACTGCTGAGGAAAGCTGTGATGGACTATGGGAAAGTGCACATGCTGGCTGCCCAGCTCAGGGGAGGATGACTGGCTTCACTCTAGGTCTCACTTACTAATACTCCTCTATTTGGTTCATCTAACATTGACATTTTGATGTCATTGTGATAGCAGAGGAATGTCCAGAGATCTTGGTAGTTACATCTGCCTGTGTACATCAAAGTAACACCAAAACTGCTGAAAAGGCATGTTGAAAAAGGGCCTCATGCTGGTGCATGACACTGCTCCCCAAGTGCCATGCTGAGAATTTGCAGTTTTGTGGTGTGGGTAAGAGCCTTACTACATTTTTGTGTTTGGGATGAAGCTGTGCCCTTGCCTGTGGCTGGGGAGCTGCCAGGGTCACTCTGCTGTGGCTGGTTCCTCAGCAACACCCATGAAGGTCACAGGAGCATGTTTTGGTTGCAGAAAGGACAGGAGAGTAGACCTCTCTAATGATCTTTTGAGTGCTGCTCTGATGACTGCTTTCCGTTTGTCTCTGTTTCAGCTGACTGGGATTATTCAAGGCATGGTGGATGGGCAGCCGAGCCTCCAGCAAGTGCTTGAGGTAAGCAGAGTAACCTTTAGTTCTCAAACTCTGACCTCTGGTCCTGTAGTCACCTCTTCATCTCTTTCCCTGCACCCTCCCCTTGCTGAGAATCGAACCGCGTAATTTGACTATGATTACAGCTTCATTAGAATAACATTTGCTGTCACACTGGTGACACACTGCTGAGATTATTGAACCATTGATCTGTCATCTCCAGCTGTTCATGTCAAGGGTGCTGACAAGATATCCAAACTCCTGCCAGTAGATAGGAGAAGAGGCGATTCTTTCTTGAGCTAGTTTTAAAGCACCAAGACATTGCTCAAGACCACTGCTCCTGGAGATTCTGCTTTCATTCTTTTCCTCTCCCTCAGCACTTTATTAAATTATTTTTTCTACCTATTTAAATGCTTAATAATACATGTAGTATAGAAAGAAAATGCCTCTGAAATCTAATCTAAAGGATGTGTGAATGCAGATACAGCCCCTAATAATACCATCTGCTTAATGTGGAATTCCTAAAGCATTTAAGGCCTAATTAGCTTGGAAGTATTTCTCCATCAATAGCTTTCATTGGTAGTCAGATAGTGAAGGAAACCTCAAGCAGAGCCTATCCGGGCTGCAGGTTGGTGTTGGATGCGTCATCATCTCTGTCAGGATTTCCACTGCTGTGTTACCTAATTGTTCCTAATCAGAATAATTGCAACAATTGCTTACCTGAGGAAATCAAATTAAAGGCGCTAAAATCCTCCATGGAGACAGCACTTGATGGGTGTTCACATCAGGGAGTTTAGAAAAGTTACCACTGCTGTCCCCAGTTCTGGGCAGGCTCATGTGAGGCTGGCTGGGAGATCCTGTCAGCCAAAGGGAGTGTGGCTGAGAGGCTGGATGCTGCTTTTCCGGGGAGTTTTACTCAGAGGGCTGTTGTACAATCGGTCACAGGAAGAAGCCTTGACCCCTGGCAGGAAAGGCTGTGGCAGTGACATGAGAGTGAAGATGGTGCTCTGCAGAGGTGATGTCTCACATCCATGCAAACCCTCAGCTCTCCAGAGAGCATATAGCAGTCTTGCTTGTCCATAAACATATGGATGTGTGTACCTGTTTCCCCCAGGAGGGTGAGCTCTCTTTGCCTGGATGGGTGAATGTAGATCACTGCTGGAATATTCCAGAAAATGGTTTGTTCATTTCTGTGAAATCTTTAAGAAGCTTTAAGAAGAGTGTGGAAACACTTGTGTAGAATTTTTTTTTATTTGGACAGGAAAGGTATTCATACAGCAGCATGTTTCTAGGTTAAAATGAGATTCAGGTCCGGCAGCTTCTGAGGAATGCTGGTTTACTCAGGAGTGAAAGGTGTCAAGCAAGAGAAAAGAGGAGGGATTTCTGTTGCTCAAGCATTGAAAATTCTGCTAGTGAAGTTACATAATACATGTGATTGCCTGCCACTGCAAGATTTTGGGCATGTTGTTTGCTAGTTTTAGCTGGAATAAGTGAATATGCAGGGTTTCTGTCTATGCAGGGCTTCTAGTCTAGGTTAATTCCCTAATCTCTGGGGTAGATTGCATCCTCCAGGTTTACGTGGCCCTTTTTTGAAGAGGACCCCTGTGGGGAGCTAATCAGACATAGCAGATCCACTTTAAATCCATACTATCCTGAACAAGCATTTCTTCAGAACTGTAAGAAGGAAAGAGAGATCCAGCCTGGAGAGGAAGGGGACATCTGGCTTTGCTTGTTACTGCCACACAGCGCTTATGTGTGCCAAGCCCTTCCATTTTTTCCCCCTTCCCATATCCCCCTGGTGCTATATGAACTAGAGTATGTGAGAAATGCTATGGGGGAGGGATGCCATCTCAATGTACCTGTCTGTTCTCCTCACTGGAGGGGACACAAGTTATGTTGCCTATGAGCCTCTTTGGTACAGGGAGAGGAGAAATGCCAGGTAACAGCACAGTTGTATCGTCCCGTTAACGCTGCACAACTTTCATCCCTCCACAAGCAGAGCTGCTGCATGTCTGATAAGATCATCTCTCCTCTGGTTGCCTGATGTCTCCTATCAGAAATCTTCAAAGGTCCAAACGTGCTGTTGTTGAGATGGCAAGCAAAGAGAGAAGAGAGAGAGGGAGAGGTTGGATAAGATCACAATTTTCTTCTCTCTTGATTGCAAGCAGCTTATCTAAGTTTAACTGTTGTGGCTCGGCCTGTCTCTGCAAAACTCATCCCCTTTTCTTGCCTTCCTTTCAGAGGGTTGACGAGTGGATGGCAAAGGAAGGCCTCTTAGATCCCAGCGTCAAGTCGATTTTTGTGACCTGTGGAGACTGGGATTTGAAAGTGATGTGAGTATGGGAGGGGAGGGAGATTTTCCTTGGCTTTATTCCTCCATGCTTGCCTGCAGTGCATATGTCTTTGTCCTTGCAAGCCTCCAGCTGTCCCTAGTCATTGTTTCTTAGGGAAATTGTTGTTTGCCATGCATAATCGGGAGAGGAGAATTGTTTCAGAAGACAGGTGGGTGCTGGGCATGGTGCAAGATCACTGCCTAGGATGTTCCCTATAGTGAGTGAAGCCTTTCAGAACCCCAAGAAAAGTTTAAACTTGAGCTTTGTGACTTCTTGCTTTTTTATCCAGTATACTTTCCAAAGGGATTGATATTTCTGAGTGCATGCATGGATGATCAAGTAATGATCCTTACCTTACTTCCTGCATTTAAGGCTTTTTCTGTCATCTTGGCACAGTAACTCAGTGTGAATCACGGAATAGTCTTTGGAACAGAATATAAGAATACAGGTCTGGCATGCTCCAATGGTGCTCTTATCATTATGGTCATCATCAGCTGAGTGAACATGTGGCAAGTACCAGGTGGGAACCTGCACTGGTATCTGCAAATGTCAGTGTATGAGCATGTTTTGTTAGAAAACTAGCTAGGCCACAACCTAAAAATGTTATTATAACAATGGAGTAAATGTCCAAAAATTAAATTAGTTCAATCTTCAAAGTGTTTGTAGATCAGTGTCCTATAGAGCTGAATTCCCTCGGATTCATATAATCTTGCTTCAGCTTTTCATTTCCCTGTGGTGCTGGATAAATATTCCTGTTGTTATCACACCAGTAAAGCATGGGCTTGACACATCCCATCCTAAACTGACAGCCACAACTCGTTAGTTGTGTTACTTGGTTTTCACTGTGACATTGGTTTCCCCAAGCTGGAAGCCTAAATAAACTGCACATAGTCTGGGAGCAATCAGCACCAGTTCTTCCCTGACGAGTAGTCTTTGCAGAGTGGCAGCTCCTTGCCTTTTCTTGGTGTAATTAGTGAAACAAAGCTTAGCACAGGCACTGGTGGAGATGAGAAATTGGCTCCAGACAGAGACAGAGAAGTGGTATTTGAACTTCTGAGTCAGAATCTGGGTCTCTGCTCAGGTTGCATCCAGAGTTCATATATATATTGCAAGTTCCTATGTTGGTTGCTTAAATTAGAAGTGAGTTATTTTTCTTTATATATAATGTTTAGGCTTCTGTTAGAGACCAGCACAGTTGCTCTGCTAAACTTCTGTTTCTCATGTATTCTATTTTCTCTGTTCTTTACTCCTGTATTGCTGTTGTGAGAGTCCAAATTACCGCTTTGTTGATGATTGTGAGAAACAGTTATCTTTGCTCCAAGCCCATCTTTCCATTGCTTTCACAGTGCGCTCAAGATTCCCAGGTAATGACATCCTAACTTGTTGTCTATATAGAAGGAGCAACCTGGATGTGTTGGGTGGCTTTTTTCTTTTTCCTTCTTCAGAGCTCTGCAGTGGGCAAATAGAAGTAAAGCTGACCCCCATTTCTGGTGAGCCATAGGGGTTGTGAGGTGAGCTGGCTCAGAGGGACATGCTGTTCCAGAGTGGAGATACACTATTCACCGTTAGCAGTGATCTCTCACATGGATTGTCCCTCACTAGTCAGCTGGAAAAGAAGACTCCACTCCTGGCCATGAGGTTGTTGCGAGTGGTTCATTTCTCCCTCTTCCTTTTAAAATTTTTTTTTTAAACCATTAGCTTCAGAATTCAATCCTGAAGCATTTCCAGGGCAAAGCAGAAAATACATTCTGTGTTTCCAAGCGCATGGATAGCAGGAGTCTGGCTGCGGCCGCCTGGTGAGTAGCACATCATGCTGCTCCATGGCCGATTGGGTGCTGCAGTGTGTAGCGTCACATCTGATTAGCACTGTGCCAGTGGATGAGGCTCGAGTGAGGACTCCCTGCCAGCTCTGACTTGTCTCATTTCCCATTACTTTTATCCGTCACCACAAATGCTGAGTCTCCCTCCTGAACTAATTAAGTTTGCGTGTGTTTAGACACATTGCCAAATAGGGTTTAGCAAAGCAGAACTGAGCATCTCTTTTTAAAGAGAGAAAGCGGAGAGCTGAAACAAGGCTACTCAGACAGGGAGACAGAGCCTCAGAGACATGGAACATCCATGAAGTATTCCAGGGAATCATCCCATGCTTCCCTACAAGACCTGGGGTGTAGCTGATGCCCTTTGCTACCATGTTGAGACCACATGCTGGTCACAAAAGGCATTGGGGCAGTAGGAAGGGAGGTGGTGCTGTTTGTCCAGATTTGGAGGAGTGTTGTTGGAAGCATTGCATAGAAACCTGGCTGGGTTCCAGAGGAATTGAGGACACTGAGGTGAGTGCAACGCTTCCTGGCTTAAGGAGCCACCACTTGTGACACATCCACTCCTAACTTTGCTCTTTGTTTTCTCAGCTTCCTTGGTAATGACAGCTGCTTGCATAGCTGCAGTCCTCTTACCCATGTCTTGAGTGGTTTGGAGTTCCTGTACTCCATTGTCCTTAGCTTGGCTGGTAAACCATGCAGCTTTGTTCTGGCTTCTCCAGCAGTGACCTGGGCATTTAGTGTGGCTTCTGTCTGCAAGTGCTGTTCTAGAGCTGAGGCATGGTGTCTTCTGAACTGGCCTGTCTACTGTGAGGGCTTCCAGTAGGTACCACTGGGTAGGTGCCAGGGAGGCACAGTGGGATGAGCAAGCTGGATGCGGGGAAGTGGCTGTAATGAGGAGGAGGAATCTTCAAGCCTGTGAGAGTTAGATATAGGGATAAGGTGGGGAATAGCCCTGTCTAAGCCAGGAGTTGCAATGTGTGTAGCACTCTTAGCTCAAACAAAAGCACCAGAGCAGTAGCGATTGTCTGGGTACTTCTCTCTGCTGATGGTGTCTGGCACTGCTGAGTTTGTAGGATTCAAGATGTAAAATCAGCTGCTAAAGGATCAGTAAAGCCTCTGCTTGGCTCAGGGATCTTCAGGAAATGAGGCAGTGTTTGGCTACAGACTTGATTGCTCTTGAACACTGGAACTTCCTTGAACCACAGAGCTGTTTGTCTGTCTTCCCTCAGACAACAGGGAGCACTAGTCACAGGAGCTGGGTGCCCAGAATACGAAGTTCTGGGTGCCCAGAACACCGAGCATCTGGGAGGGGCTTATGGAGGTTTAGCATGAGTCAAGGTCCTTGGCCATGCTACTGAAGGCTTTGTGATGGGTGTGGTGCACCATCAGAAGGTGCACCTGTTGGAGGGATTTGGTTGCTGCTGGAGAGAATCCATTGTGTGATCGGGCTCCTAAATGGAGCGCTAATCCTCTGCTGGCTGTGCTTGGATCAACCTGCTTTCAGTTCTTGGTGTGTGTGAATCAGGCTGGAGTCGGGGAGACAGCAGCTCTCCTGCCAGCCCTCCCCTTCCCTCTTGTTAAGACGCAATTTCTTTAATGAGGAAAACCTCTTGAGTAGGAACATCACCTTTCTTGAAGGCTTGTCCTGACAAGGCAGTTCAAGCCGACAGAGTCGCATATCAACTTCAGCAAATATCAGTCACTCATTACAGAGACTTTTCTTCCCCCCATCCCCCACCCTCTAGCAACACCCCTCATTCCCAGACAAGGGAATGAATCACACTTCTGCTCTTGAATACATCATGACAAGTCATGGTTCTAATGAGAGAGGGCCATTCATTCTGGGTGGAAAGTTCCCTGTGTCGACTCAGAAATGTTATTAATTAAAGAGAGCTACCTGAAGCAAAAGATGAAAGGAGCACCAGACCTGCCAAGCTAAAATATGAGTGGGGATACGGTCCTCAGGCCTCTGCGTGCTCAGTGGGAGGATTCCTTTAGCCTGTTGCAAGGAGCTATAGTCCAAGTTTAACAGCTCCAGGGATGGATTCAGATACCTGATGTCATCTGCTTTAGTGCTTAGACCTCATTCTGCACCTAGGTTGGAACTGACACTAGTCATTAAGCAAATAGCATTGATGTGGCATTGGGTGGCAAGGGTAACGTGCCTCTGAAGGGGCTGAGGGAGCTGCTGACTGCAGGAGACGGGCTTAGTGGAAAAGAAGGTACTTAGTATCTGCCAGAGTTGAGCCCTTGTAATATAAGCTCTTTAGTGTAGTTTATCTCTGCTGAAATGTCAAATTGCTTTCCTCTGTGTGTGGAACCAGTTTGTGGGCTCTTAAATACAATGTGAATTAATCTTGGCAACGAAAGAGGCATTTTTACCATGTGTTCATAGATAAAGAGTTGAAATACGGTGAGGTTAAGTGAGATGCCTGTGGCTGTGCAGGCAGGAAGAGGCAGAGCTGAAATCCTCTATCCCAAATCTCAGGCCTGCACCATAATGTCAGAAGCATCAGTTAATCCTTCTCCTTCCAGATTTGGACTGTTCTGTAAATGCACTGAGCATAGCTAAAAGTACATGTAGGCTTTGGTCTATATAATTCTGACATGAAGATGCTTGTACTGCACTTACTGTGGCTGATCAGAACATGCTAATTTATGTCTTCACAGGAAACTACTGCTCAGAAGTTTTTTATATTCTTAAATAAGTGTTAAAAGGCAAATACTCTCTAATATAGTGATAAAACATAGTGAAGTGTCTTGAAATGTTTATAGCCCTTGGTGCTCTTCCTAGGTTGGATATTAGTAAATTCTAAGTAGTAAATTACCATTGCTTAATTTTGTCTTACTGTTTTAATTATTTCGTTACAAGTTACAGAGGCTGGGAGGATGCTTGTCTTCTCAGACCAGCTCCAAATGTGGCAATGGGTTGCTCTTTCCAGACTTCTGTCCTGCACATTTTTGAGATCTGAATTAGGTCATGAATGGAAAAGAATTGTTGGTGTTAGTGTCCTCTGTATGTGCTGTTCTTTATCACAGCATCAGGAGGAGATCAGTAGCTCTGCCTCAGAGAGAAATTGCAGATGGCCTCTGACTGGAGTGAGCGGGAACACTTGGGTAGTCATGAGAAAAGGCACGAGAAGGCATAGGATGGACTGGCTGTATGGCAGCAGAGCAAGAGGTATGTTCAGGGTTGAGAGTTACAAGAAAGATCTGGTAACTGAAAGATAATGTAGTCATCTGCATTTAAAGCTAATAAA
Organism: Toxostoma redivivum; assembly: GCA_013397375.1. NCBI lineage: Eukaryota > Metazoa > Chordata > Aves > Passeriformes > Mimidae > Toxostoma > Toxostoma redivivum. Next base: position 137,016 of record VXBI01009828.1, read on the forward strand.
AGAATTCCTTTCCAGCTGCGATGCTTGGATTAGGTTGGTGGGTGTTTTTTTAGTGGGGATCATTTTGCTGAACAAGCCTATGCTGTATCTCTTCATATGGTTATATTTGCTGAACAAAGAGTGTGGTGTGAACTGCAGTGAAGGGATGGGACTGAGTATCCAGGGTCAGGAACCTTTTGAGTCAGCTTTGCTGATGGAATTGTTCATGTAATTACATCCTAAAGTGCTTTGCCAGAGCTAAGCAAGGGAGCCTTGTGAGCACTTACAGGGAATAGCACTGACCCCATTCACTTCTGCAACCCTGCAGTCCAGCTTTTTGTTTTTGAAGAAAATGATATCACTTATGCAAAAAAAAGTTTTGGATTTTAAGATTCCTCCTCTGTACACTCTTATTTAAAATGAATATATTGGACTTGACTTTTGTTATCCTTATGTACCAGTTACCCTGGCTGACCCCTGTTCTTGTCTTTATTTGAAATAATTGGTTGCTTGGGCTTCTGCACGTTACATTGTCCTAGATGTCTGGGAATGCCTTTGGTTTAAGCTTTGGACATTAAATCTTTGCATAGGGATCATCATGCAATGGACTGTCACCTTCAGGTCTGTTCCTTATCTGGCACATCATAGCAAAGACACTTGTCATAGTCAGGGCTGTAGTGGCTACAGGTTTATTGAGCTGTGGTGCTTGGTGCACTCTGGGGAGCAGGACTCTGCCACCTGGGAATTAAGACCAAAGAAGTTGGAAGCAGTGTGAAAGATGCTGGAGAAACTTACAAACAAATTTTCAGTGTAGGGGAGAATGAGACAGGCATTGCATCACGTATTTTATTTCCAGCACTGAATCTTTGGGGTGGAGTAATAAGTGGAAAAGGTAGATTTTCGACTCCTGGGTAACTTAACTCAAGCTGTTTGAAAACAGTCACACTGAACTGGATGTAAATCAATGGTCTCAATGTCATCTGCTCATAGAGTAGGTAACCATAATTCCCTCTGCACCAGGAATCACTAGGGTGAATTCTGTATTATTAGTGAATATTAGTGAATTCAGGCAAAATGGTTTCAAAATAAATGGATCTATAATGGGTACATGGTAAAAACACACCCTAGTCTCTGTCTGTATGAGAGCCCTCTAATAGCAGTTCAGGATTGTGGTGATTCTGTGTCTTGGAGAATTGAAAAACTACTTGGCTTGGGACTGCAGAGGACAGTCACTGGAGGGTTGTTTGCCATCTGAATTTTGTTGTTTGTGGCATATGTGAAAAACAGGATTAGCTCCACAAAGTGTTTGTTTTCTCTTAAAACAGCTTAATTTTTCTAGTATTAGGCAGCCATAGTGTTTCATGCTGGGTCTGTCAGCTGTCTTTCTTTGGATCCCAGCTCTTCTTACTTCACAGCTGAAGCAAAGCAGTTGTGTGTTCTGCCCTCTCAGTGGCTTGGCTGGGAGAGATGTGCTTATGGCTTCTCTGTCTGGAGAGCTCTGCTTGAAGAATACTGCCAGCCTGGGAGCAGCCTCCTTCCTCTTTCACTTGTTCTGCTGTGTGAGTCTATAGCTTTCTTGAAAATGCTTTATTTTGTTTGGATGTTTGTTTCCTTTGGGAGCCATTTTCCTGGATGGGTTCAGTCCCTTTCCTCCTGAAGCTCCTGGATGGCAAAGACCTACTGGGCCATCTTGAGGTCATCCCTGGTATTTTCCCTCCAGCATATTCTCATGTGCCTTGTCCAGTGACAATCTGTATCCTCAGGAGTGGATGACCAGGTGTGTGCGGAACTGGGAGGACACCAGAGCAGACTAAATTTTTGAGCTAAGTCCATTTCATGCTGGAGTCACTTTTTTGGTATTTGGTCCAGGTGCTGCCGTCAGCAGCCTGACACCCCAAAAGTGGTGTCATGTGCTCAGACATTGATGTGGACCAGGTGTTAGCAATGATGTGAGGCATATGGAGGTGGGAGTACAAGAAAGTAGCATAGAGAAGTCTGTGGGAAGAAGACAGAGGAAGCAGAGTCATGTCCTTCTGGCAGGGTTGTGTCCAGGAAGCTCATACTGCCCAGGACTTCATCCTGCCTTGGTCCTACCAGCTTTGCCTCTCTTGGAGCAAGGATTTCTCATCCTCTCTGCCCGGCACCTACACCCTGGGACACCCTTTGTTTTTCCCTCCATAGGTGCCTCTTGGTCATCTCTAATTTCCTTGCTTCAGTTTTTCCATCTGAATGTTGAACCAGGTCTCAGTGTTGACAGTCAGCCAGCATGCCCAAGGTGCCTGGGCACCAGCTGAGTTCAGTTCTTCATCCCTGCCTGGAGTCACGTCTGTCCCTGCAAACTGGGTGGTGGAGTAGGCTGGTGGGAGGTTGCCAAGACCCCTCCTCCAGCTCACAATGCTCCCAGCTCTGAAGAAAACTTTTACATTTTATGGACCATTTAGCTTCCCAATAGTGATCCTAATTCTTCACAGCATGTATATGCCATTTCTTGGTTATTAAAAGGACCCCTGAAAAGGAGCTGCCCTCTGCGTCAGAGCTCTTCCATGCAGTTAATTGAAGGAAGCAGGAAGGTTTTCCTTAGACTGTGAGGCTTAATATTTCCAAACTCTCCCTATGCTAAAAGGGTGAATTAATACCCAGGTTTCCCCATGGGTGCAGAGACTAACCCTTGTGCACCATCAGGAAGCAGGCACGGGAAGAACACTTATGCTGGGAGTAGTTCAGACTTGGAATTGCTCTGCAGGAAGTCCACTTGATTTCTACACAGAACTCGAGTGCTTTAGAGGTTGTCTGGCCAGGTGTCTCAGTCTTTCATCTCTATATCCTTATTTCGTGTGACACTTCAAGTGCCAAAGTAACCTCAGTTCCTTGGGGCCCCAAGCAAGCACCATGTTTACTGGGAAAGGAATGATTACCTTGGACTGACTGACAGGTCAGCCAAAGGTTGGATGGATGGGTGGATGGACTGGAAATGATTCAAGCAGGGAAGTTCTTTGACAAGTCACTGTGCTGTGTATGAGAAAACAGAGGGAGCAAGTATTAGACTGTGTATTTCAGGTGTGAGGAAGTTGCTGAGGTCCTCTGGCATTGTGAAATGCCAAGTGAAATGTTGCTTCCGTGTGGAGCACAGCAGTTGTGTTGGAATTAACGAGTCTGGTGTAGGAAGAGCACATGTGAACAGTCTGGAGGGTTAATGTGTAAGGGTGATAGATTTAGGCAGGGATTTGTCATCAGGATTGCTGTGTTTGGAAAGCATGTTGTAATGGCAAGACCATATGAAAAGAAATTGGGACTTGCAAGGAAAGCACTAAAAGTCATCAATTGCCAAAGTTGTTTTGCTTTGCTGCAGGCCTGAAGCAAATTGCTGGCTTAAGAGGTTCTAAGCACCTGGGTCTTGCACTGGATTTACAAGGAAGGTAGAATTGAGAAGGGGCTAAGTAATTAATTCCTCTTCCTGTGACCGGGATGGGAGATGATTCTGACTTGCCACTTCTCCTCAGAAGTTGCTTCAGAAGCTGGTAAGGACTCTGGTTGTGAAACCCAGGAAGCAAAGAGGATCCCTGGGTGCCTGACAATTCCTTTTCTCTGTTGGTTCTTTCTTGCAGGCAGCCTCGGGCTGCCTGTCTCTTTGTTAAGAGAGTGACAGCAATGTGACACCGTGAAAATAATTACTAACAAATCACGGTGGTGACTGCAAACAGCTCGCTGTCTTCAGAGGCATGTCAGGGAGCATTAGAGCAGGGCCGTGGGAGCTGCAGAGCGGCTAGGGGCTCTTTCTCTGCTCTAGGCTGAGGGAAGATCTTTGGAGACCTTTGGCGCCTGCCACCCCCACATCATTCCTTCCTCGCTGGCTCTTTCTTTCCTCTCTTCCCTGCCTTTGCCATCAATAATTAAGCCCATTAATTGGACAGTGAGTTTAGAAAAGCTGCTAATGGTTAGACAGGGCTTCTGCCTTCCCTGGATTCAGCAACCAGACAAGAATGAAAAAATTCTGGATATGTATCATAGGCAGAAGCACATCCAAGCTGTGTTTTCCATCTTGCAGCTCTCCCAGTGTTGCCCTGGGCAGTAATGTTTATTAGCAACATGCCCCTAGGAATTCATGGGCTGCTGGTACAGTTGGAGGATGGCCCATGTCCTTGTCCTCAGGAGTCTTCAGTCTTGGTGAATCTGAGATAGGTTTGTATTTGTGCAGAGCATCCCAGCAAATATGCAGTTACCTGGCATGTCCAGCAAAAAAGCGGGCAGAAGAATGAAGATGTTCCAGGATACAGTTGAGACAATGCCAATCAGTGTGACTTGAAGCTGCAGGTGAAGGCAATTCTTTAGGGAATAAGGAGTGAACAGGTCAAATGTGAGGAAGGTGGCTGGTACCAAATAGAGCAGCTGGGGGAGTTTCTGCAGGGATGAGCCCCTGTGGCTGTGTTGGAGTGGGGACCTTTCTGCAGGTCTGCACAGAGTCTGAGGGAAGCTCCCTCTAAACCCTCTTGTTATATTGATATAAAGCTCCCTCCAAAGGGCAGGTCTAGCAGAGATACTGATAGGAAACTGGAAGGCAGCTGCTGGCTGAAGTGTCTTTCAGCAGCATTGATAATCCAGGGCAAGCTTTGAGATGGAGCTCACAGCCTCCCCTCCCCTCCGCTCCTTATTCCTGGTGGTATTTCATGCACCAGTTTGAGAATGGGCTGTGCTGTTTGGCAGGGCTGTAAGGGGAGGCAGAAGGTGCAGATGGGAGCCTGCTCCCAGGCGCCTGCTCTACTGTGCAGCCTTCATTCCCATTCCCTTAGTTACTAAAGTGATTTTCCTGACTGTCACATCTGTAAATAATGTTGCTGGCGTATCTAGCTGGATGCAGAGTGGCAATGGATGGGGGAGGGCTGGCGCTGAGGGTGGCCGTAACAGCCCCTCTCCCCGGCTCATACAATATTTATGCAGGGCTGGGAGTCGGCAGCACTGACCTCTGGGTCGTGCTGTTAAACAGCTCCCGCAGCCCCTGCATCCTAATTGCTGCACTTGTCCTTTGCTCTGGAGGATTCGGCGCTCCTTCTCTCTGGCGAAGCAAATACTAATGGCAGCTTGCGCTTGGAGGTGGGAGTGGTCTCTTCCCCACAAGGAAAAGACAAATTTGTTTTCCCCTGTGCATGTGTAATTTGCACAGAAACCTGTGCTCAAACCAGTGTGGACAGCATGAGAGCCCATGAAGCTGTTTTGTGTGCAGTTTTGGATTCTGTATCATAAGTGGGCAGAAGGCAGTTTACCCCATCCCACTGGCTCCTATTAGGATTTCTCTCTTCCCTTTAGTGGGGAGTGGGAAGAAGAAGCAATCTCAGAGAGAGTAGAACTGGGTGACATGGTGCCAGAGGAAGACAGAGATGATGCCAGGAAAGAAGAGGGGTTCAAACAGGGCCATAAAACAGAATGGCATCTTTTCTTGTAGATAACTAGTCTGCTTCAGTGAGTAGAAAGAGAGGTGATGCAGAAGGCTGAAGATTCCCTCTGTGGATGAGGGGCTTTTCCCCTTGCAAGTGGTATAACCATGGCTGAAGGTGGAGACAGACCTGGCAGACAGGGATTTCAGCTGATTCAAGTGCTTCAAGAAAGCCCAAAAGACTAAACCTTTGATTGCTGGAGCTGCCATGGCTTTCCCCCATGCCTTTTGACTAGGCTCTATACTGCTTGGGGCTTCACATCAGGTGTCTGCAAGTCCAGTGACCTACTGACCACCCACGTCCCTTATCCTGCCTTCCTGGGCTGGCAGGTCCCCTCTGTGACTGGAAAAGCGCTGTTTAGACTGGAGACTAATGGCCTTTAAGTGACATGATTGTATTATGTTAAGCGTCTATAGGCTTTACCATTAGGCACTAAACAGTTTATGACTCATAGCAGAGAAGCCCTTGTCCTGAAGAGTTTATATGCTAAATGGTCTGGACAGGCAAGGCTTGGAAGAGGAAAGGTTTGCTCCTGCCTGTCGGAGAGCAGATCTAAGGAAGGCCTGGGACGGGACAAGTCTTCTTAGCTTAGAGGAGCACCTTGGCTCTAGGTCTTGCATGTTCAGGTTTCCTGGGGAGAAATATTTCTGCAATGGGATTTGTACAGTGGGAGGAGAATTGTATTTAATTCTAGCTTAGTTTTTGTGCATGTTTTGGTTTTGAGGGGCTTAGACACGTTGTGTTGTGGGTACATCCTTTTTATCAGATATATTCCCTGTTACTCAGTATGTAATTACAGTGTTCTGCAGCAGGAGTCTGAATTCTCCCTCTTAAAGCAGCAAGTATGCAGAGAACCAGGTGGTTACTAAATTAGTGTATGTATGAAAGACTTATTAAGAGACCATATAGACAGAGAAAGGACACAAGCTCTGTGTAATCAGGCTCTGCTGGAGCATGATTCCCAGAATAATTTAAATAGAGGTCTCTAATCCAACCACCTGTTCAAAGTAGAGCTAACTTCAAACTTAGATTAGGTTGCTCTGGATCTTCTCCAGATGAGTTTGAATGTCTCCAGGGGAGGAGATTTTGCCACCAATCTGTTCCAGTGCTTTATTACCTGCATGGTAAAGAGTTTTTCCTGGTGACAGATTGGACATTCACCTTCTTCAGCCTGTGGTCATGACTTCCACTGAGAACACAGTATTCAATTTTGTACATTCCTCTTCATGAGATGCTGTATAATGTCATGTTTAATAAGCAGACAGACTTTCACACCAAGTTTATCTGTAAAAATCTGTTTGTAGTGGTTTTTCATAGGGTCGGGTTCCCAAGGCTGAGGACGCAACCTCAGCCTTGGAGTCTTTGCAGTTTGTCTTTTCTTTTCTGCAGTGTCACACATTTCTGATCTCAAAGGGAAGTCCACCTAGTTGTTCTCCATGTCTGGAAGGGATGGTGATAGCATTTGCTCTACCCCTCCACCAATTTGGAATAGTGCAAATCTTCCACCTGCTCCGCTTCTAATCTCAGCTGAACCATGGAGCCAGCAAGCTCTGGTTTCCTGCATGGTAATTAAGTACTTCTTTAAAAATCAAGAAGCTCAGTTCTGATCCTATTATCTCTGGCTGTTTACAAACTCCAGGTAGAGTTACTCTAGATTTACTCCCACATGCCTAGCAGCAGAATCAGGCCCAGTAAATAGAGCTATGAATCTTTTTAAGAGAAGCTGTTAAGAAGTAGCACATAGATTTATTGTAGCATCATGTGTGTGCAATTGTTGATGAACGTCTTCTGTTGGAGGCTGAATACCTGCTGTGTTACAGCCTTGCTTTTAATGTTGAGATAGCATTGCTCCCAGCATCTTGCTGATGCACAGACAGATACCCATAAAAGGAGCAGATCTCGCTTGGTGTTAAATGCCTTCATGTTTCATTAAGGTTGATGGCAGTGGAAGGCACACACTGCTTTGCAGGACGAGCAAGTCACGATGAGCCACTTGCCCTGTGTGCTTTTTGTGGCAGAATTATGTCCCTAGTGTATACATTGCTCTGGCTGCAAAAGGCTAACACCCTTTTCCATTCACCAGCTAGCGGCTTGGAAAGCAAGGGTCTTGAGGTTCTCTCAAATTTTTTAGTACCCAGCAAAAATTTAGAGAATAGTGATCGCACTGTTAGCATGTGATAGGTGTTCAGATATTTCAGCCAATGCTGCTAAGAGTCCTGAGTGTTAAGGCTTGCAGCTTGCCTTTTAGGCTTCCTAGGCAGGAATTTGTCCAGTAGAGAGAGAACGCAGCTCTGTCCAGAATTGGCATCACAGAAAAAGAGAGAAGATCTGAAAGTGCCAGGTATTAGCCTTGCTGCTTAGCCTGTGTTTCTGGCCTCATTACACTAATCCAATTAAAGATTGATGGGAAAAGAACGCACACTGTGAAGGGGTTTGTGTAACAACTACTTTCCATCCTGGGCATCTGAAGTGGCCTAAGTTATGTTGTGCATCACCACACCTCCTTGGGCCCTGCCGACCCACTGGTGCCTCCATGTGCCATGGTGTGTGCTCTTCTCCTGCATCATGTCTCTCTTATTACTAATGGAGCATGGATGCATTTTAGCTGCTGGTCAGCCCTCATTAATATCCAGAGATGACAGGTTGACATTTGTAAAGAAGACTTGCATTGACCTTCATGTTGTGCATTGGTGCAGTTGCCATACAGTGCCCTGTGCTGGATGCTTCTCCCTGTGCTGCCTCGGGAGTGCATTTGTGTTAGCAAAGGGACCGACTGCTCTGTAACCCTTTGCTGCTGGAATGCAGGCAGTGTGTCTGGATGTCTCTGCATCCCTCTGCCCATTCCAGGACTGATTGCTGTAGAGCCTCCATCCATCCCAGTGAACAGGACTGGAGGGTGTTGGGGTTGCACTTGTGGCTCCTTGTGGAGGTTTGTTATTTGGGTACTGGGGCCTTAATGAAAGACAGCTTTATGCCAATAGCAATGACCTATCTTCTTCCTTTTCCTGGCTCTTGTCTGGGAAGCAACAGAAGAAAAGGCTGTGCTGCCCAGGCATCCTGAGTGCTGTCAGTTGCCTGTCTCTCCTCCAGCCCACGCCATCCCGGCTTGAGGACTGCTGCAGCCTGCTCAACAATGACATTTATTAACAGAGGGGGCTTTGAAAAAAGGCAGGCTGCTCCTGCAAAGGCTTCTTGCTGTAACTCTGTCTCCTCTCACCAGCCCGTCTGAGGCAATGGCTGCTGGTGTTGAAATTCATTAGTGTTACCTGACAGGCGATGGAGGCTTGCTCTGTCTGTTCCCACTTCCCTGCTCTCATGTCCCTGCTTCATGCATGCTGATATTTAAAGCTGATGTGTGGCTCATAGGCTTGTTGCACTGTGACAAGTCTGAGGGTGGTTGAGAGAACTGAGAGGGTGGAAGGAAAGCAAAGAGTGAGGGAGATAGGACCTGTCTCAGGGTTTCTGTGAAAACCCAGGGCTTTTCAGACCCTCTCCAGATGTACTGTCTTTCCACAGCCACTACTTGTGAATTTTAAGTACAGCCATGCAGGTGTGGCTTGTCCTGCACTGATAGGGGGCAGAAAGAGATGGCACTGTGTGCACTTGGTGAAAGTGGGGTGCAGTCACCTGGCAAGGGCTTATCTGATGGAAAGCAAGAGCAGGTGGATTCCTCTGGGCTCTTAACTGGTCGGTGGGGCTGAGAAGTGTGTGAGTGGAGAGCCAGAGGTCTGGAACTGGGTTTGTCCTTCATTTTGGACAGAAGCATGTTTGCACTGAGTGGCAAAGTGACTCCAGCACTGAGGAGGAGACACCTCCCTGCCAAAGCTTTCGGTTACACAGGAAAGTTGCCCCAGTCTAACCTGAATTTCTGGGATGAGGGAGTTGGGGTTTGCATATTTTTGTGGAGGTGTATATCAGCATGCTTCAGTTTTTGTAGGCTGCGGTGTGACTTGGGCTGTTCTTTGTGCCTGGGCCATTCCACTGTGCGTGGGTGCTGTGACATTGCTTTGAGAGAGGCCTCCTGGTCTAGCACTGTGGTTTAGGCAGCCTGCAGCTGCCTTTCGGTAGGGTATGGATCTACCTAAACTGCTTTGAATTCCTAGCTTGGCGCCATCTCATGGAAGTGCAGGTTAAATGCAGACAGATGCAGCTTTGCCTGTTGCGGTGCCATTTCTCTGTTAAATCAGTTCAGGGATCTTAGCATAGGATGTTATTCCCTTGCTAGCTTGAGCTATTGGGAGAGGACACCTAAGCTCTCCTCTTGGCTGGGCAGACATGCCACTCCACATCAAAACAGAGCAGCACCTCTGAACTGTGTGGTCCAGAATGTTGACCAGCCTTGCTTTGAATGAAGGGGCTCAGCTGAGATAGTTTGACAGCTCCTCTCTTTCACCATGATGCTGTTGTATGCTTCAGCATCCAAGCAGCTTCTTTCTTCAGTGAAGCATTTCCAGGGCAGGAGCCTGCCAGTGCTCTCCTTTGCATCCCAATGCACAGGTGTTGGCCAGGACACAATTAAAATGTTCTGCATCTCATACAATGCAAGGTCTCCAAGGAATGGATTTTTTTGGAAGGTTAAGATCAGGTCTATAAACCCCAAGATTTAATGTCCTTTTATCTTCCCATAGAGGAACTTGTTTTTTAACTGCCTGGATATCAATACACCCTGTGTATAGCAAGTGGCCCAATTTCTTTGTCTCCTGACATCCTGAACCCAGAAGCAGATGGACGTTAACCAGCTCTGATTAGTTGGGAGAATCAAGCATTAATTTTTTATACGCCAGAACCACCTGAGTGACGGAAATCAATTATGGCTGCCCCTCCCCCTTCCATATTAATGTGTTGGCTCTGAGCAGAGATGGAGGAACCTGTTGAAATGAGAAACCCCTATTTCTTCGTTTGACCCTCTAGATAATTAGGGTTAAATTGATATGCTATCACACTGGTGACACATTTTATCTCCCTCTGTTTGTACAAGAGGATACAATAGTGGAGGAAGGACCAATTTGTGCCCTGCTTTAGCTAACCAGACTGAGATAAAAGGTGTCACTAGTATGATAACGTTCTTGCCTCATGCTCCTTTATTGTTGCTCAATTTGCCTTTTTTTTTTAATCCTGTTCTTTTTCTTTCAGTTCCCTTGGTCATATTTTAACTCCATGCCATCGCATAATGACGCCCTGCTAAATGTGTGTGGAGATAGGCAACTCTGGCTGACAGCCTTCCCTGATAACCAAATTCCAGCCCATCCATCACTAGGCTGCTCTCCCCAACTTGAGGAAAGTGATAACTAAAGCAAGGCCGTTTATCACCGCTGAGCTGTGCGCTTCTTGCTGCCTTGGAGAGAGCTGGCTTCAACAGGAGAAATGCAGCCGTGTCACCTCAACTCCTATTTGCATCCTGTTCATCTCCAGGCCCCATTTACCCTGCAGGGTGGTGAAACAGGGCTGGATGGAAATCTGAGCCTGGGGTGGTGAAAGCTCTCTGGAAATGGTGCAGAGTTGCTACTGCTGACCATGGTCCAAGAAGGACTTAGACTTGCTTAGCTGGTGGAGTCGAGTGTGCTACCTGATGTCACTTGCTCTTCTGCCCAAAGGGGATATGCATTTTGGGAGCAGGCAGAAATTACATGCTCCCATCTCTGCTTCTGGGAGGATAGAGCTGCATTGGAGGCTGGAAAATCCCACAGCCATTTTCAAGTTTCTCTATATTGAATGCAGTTTGGCTGATGGGGTAGTTTTTGAAAGCCAGCTTCCTTCCCAAGGAGTGAGATCTTCAGTGTTTGGGAAGCCAATTAGACCTCATTCAAAAACTGGAAGGATCATGGGATTGTGAATGCAGCAAAATGTGCCATCCTGAGGGAGGGCCAAATCCTGAGTTCTCTGCTAAAGCAAAGCTGCCCTCAGTGAGCAAGTTGGCTCTGGCAAGAGCAAGAAGCCATACTGAGCACAAAAACTTATTTATCAAATAAGTGAATGCTCAAGTGAATGGTCGCTCTCATAAATAGACATACTTCCTTACAGGCCATGGTACTTCTGTTCCCCAGGACAGCCACAGATATGCCTTATTCAGTCCAGCCTGGAGAAGATGATAGAGAAACTCCTGCCTGGTCACCAGGCTGAAGACTGGGGGGTGATCACTGCAGGTGACAGTCTTGGAGCTGGGGAAAATATTTTGCAAAGGTATTCTCCTCCCGGTAGGTACCAGGAAACCTGGGTTCTTTGTAGCGAAGGCCCCTAGTTCCCTTTGCTAGGACTGCTACATATTCAGACTAGACCACACCTATGTAGCAATCCTTTACTAATCCTTGCTCAGTGACTGTGATCTCAGTGGCCTGGAACCACCAGGACTGCATCTTCCACCTCAGTGATAGACTTAGGTTTTGGCCTGTGCTGCTGACAGTCTGCCAAGGTTGTAACGTGAGTGTTGATCTCCTGGTGCTTGAAAAACTTGAAGCCCCTCTGCTGCTGACAAGAAATGAGGGGAGCAGAAGCTTGGAGGGGGAGGGGGAATGTCCTGAGGTCACACAGCTTCACAGGCAGTTTCTGGGGTTGTTACTTGTTTGCAAAAATGCATCATTTATTTAGTTGACATATTTATTTGGAGCATTTATTTTCTCCAATTAAAGACGCACTGTCCAGCGCCCAGGGCACACTGCCATCAGTCTCAGGGTGAAAATAGAACCAGACTGTCCAGTTTGCTGGGCCTTTTGGTCCCACAGGGATGACAGTGCTTTAGATGTCATTCGTTGCACTGGGTGGTTTGCTGTCAATTTCTGTGGCTAACAAGAACAATGCTGCTCTCACTTCTTCTGGGCCCTATCCAAATATTAGGTAAATTGATAATTTTTCTTCTAACTGGAGCTAGGCTGAGACCTGTATTAATGAAAGCTTCTTGGGTTTGGAAGAGAAACTAATTTTTTGTAACATACCTTTTGCTGACTTCTGTAATCATCCTCACTAGCTAAATATGAGCAGACTGAAAGAGGTTGAGCTAATCAAGTGCCTTTATTTAGACCAGTTATTTGTTTTAGATGGTTCCTTTTCTTGTGATCTTTCTTGATTTGCGTACCAGCAAAAAGCAGCTTTTCTGGAGAAAGAGCTTTCTCAGCATGCTGCTTGGGGCTGGTCAGGTCTGTTCGACTAAGGGATGTCATGGACATCTGTGTAATGGCTGTAAAATGCATGGGCCAGGCTGCTGTTTGTGTGGCAGTGTGCAATTGTGAGGAGTGGCTCCAGGTGCTTTATTTCAGCATGATGGCATCGGATGAGTTGTGCCCAAGGATGGGACTGTGCTGTTAACTTGCACTACTTGCCCTGCTCTTTGCAAGCTCGGTTTTTTGAAGCCTTCCTGCTTTCAAAAGAGATTCCTTTGGACATTATTATTCAAATCTGTTTGTATGACTTAAATGATTGGTCCTAAATCATCACATGTACGTCTTCTCAGGACCAGGCATTTGACTTTGGCATAGGAAGTCTAATACTTTCTTAGCCCAAGCAGGGCAAAGGTAGTGCACAGGTGGGTCCCAGTGCATGCTGGCTCTGTTGGCCACATATTCCCAGGAGATTCCTCTGGATATGTTTCCCAGCTTCCTTCCTTTTCTTCACATGGAAATGGAGGAGTCACCAAGACCAGACTGCTCTGGTACTGCACTACCCTGGGTCTCACATTATCTGCAAGTGCATTATCTGTGTTGCTCCTTCATCTCTTTACTTGGGGAAATGTCTGGAGAGATGCTTCCCTGTTCACCAAAGGCTTTGGAGCTGGGCTGACCACTCAGGTACTGCTTGGGATACTGATGGTGCACCTTGGGGTGTTTACCTTGTGTCTGCTTCTCACCAGAGCTTGTTCCTGTATTTCAGTCTTGAGTCTGAAGACTAGTCTGGACTATTCACTCTTTCCTCCTTGGAGAGCAGGAGAAGACTTTGCCCTGGACATGGTGGTCTGTGTTCCAATGTTTGAGCAGCTGATGCTGGCACTTACAGCTCTTTCTCCTACCCTACAGTCTCCTCCTACAACCTCCATGTGCCTGAGGAGTTGGGAGATTCCCCACCCTCTCTGTTTGCAAAAGCTGATTTCTGGGGTTGTGACTTTTAACATGCACAAACAGTGCTAATTTAGTAATTTATTTAGTTGACATATTTATTTGGGATGTTCCTTTGCTTCACTTAAAGATCCTGTGACCAGTGCCCCAGGCATGCTCAGCAGTATGTGAATGAACAAGATCCATCAATTACTCTTGATCAGATCAAAGTGGCCAGGAAATACTCACATAACTCATGTCCCTGCACAGGCTTGGCTGGAGCCACACGTTTGCAACTCAGCGTTCCCCAGCTGAGGGGCACATCCTCTCTCCCCTGCAAACACACAGTGGCACAGTGTGAGAGAAGCAGCTTTCCTGAGGTGCTGCTGTCCCTTCAGGCAATCTGCCTCCCTTACTGGTGCTGTTTTGTTTTGAGCCCTATTCCATCGGTTTGCTGTAGGAAGGGAGAGGATCAATATGTGTGCTCACAGCTCTGGCTGCTGTGCTCACATCCCTAGTGAGACAGTAGTGAAGCAGGGATTCACCTTGTATCTTCAGAGTTGTGTCTGCTCTCCTTCCAAGCACCTGCTTGGAAAACAGCCCCTGTTTTCTTAGCTCTACAGCTTTGCTATCCAAAAAAATAAATGCTTTGGTGCCTCCTTCCCTCCTTCATATCTCTTTTGATACTTTAACCGTAAAGGTCAAATGGAGAAGCAGCAGGGCATGACACGTGAATTGTCAGTCCTTCTGTCTGTAAGCAGCTGGCAGAGCAGGATGGTTTTGCAGGGATTTGTGATGGGTTTGCTTAGCCAAGGACAGCCTGGATACTCCAGTCGTGTTTGTGTGTTAGCCAGTGTGGAGAAGAGCTGAGTGCTGCACTTGTACACACAACTGTTCAAAATGTTTAGTCTTAAAGGTTTCAGCATCCTGGATGTGTCTGGATGTATGTAAGTCTTAAGCCAAGCTGTACTCCCATGAGATTTTTTTGCCAAGAGTGATGGTGTTTCTGATGTGCAGCATGATGCTACAGCAGACTTGAGAGTCTTTTCCATCTCTGAACGAAATGCACTTAAGAAAACAGAGTTTGTGTTGTCAAGACACTGATTGAATCAAACTTGCTCTCTCTTCTCTCTTACAGGTTACCAGGACAATGCCAGTACTTAGGGCTGCCGGTTGCTGATTACTTCAAACAGTGGATTAATCTGAAAAAGGTACTTCTGTGCAAACTGCCATGGTCCCTATTTCCCTGTCTCCCTCCTCCCCTTGTCCTTCACTTTTCCTCTTTAAGGAGGTGTCTAATAACTACTGCTGTTTTGCATTGAAATGAGTTATTTTCTCAGAAGCTGGGCTGAGCTGAGTCCTCTGGCTCCCTATTGTATCTCCTCTAATAGAGTCTTACTGTACTTGATGGGATGTGTTCTGCAGCTGGGGAGAATCCCATTGTGGCAGGCACAGTGCAATGTCTCTGCATAATATTGGGACTCTGTGAGACCCCTTTTCAGTGAAGGCTGTGTTGTCACCAGTACTGCTGACTTCGTTTTGTTTTGCAGCCATATAAGGCTCCTAGGAGCATGGTTCCCATCAGATGAAATTCTGGTTAATAAATGTGGAAATACTCCAATATAAAAATGAGCATTTCTCTTTGTGGCATGAGGAAAGGGAGCTGTCTCAGCAGCACATCCACCTAAGAGATCAGTGATCACTTTGCTAAGCAAATTGCCTTGGACTGAGTAGTAGACTGGTGCCTTGTCTTTTGCTCTATGCCTTCACTAGGTACTTAAGAAGCAACATGCTGTGCATCCACAAGGACTCCTGGCACAGCTGCTTCATCTGCACAGAAAAACATGGTGATGCCATAAGGTACAAACCAAAGTGAGAAGAAAAGAACAAGTGTGATTGCAAGCAGGAGCAGGGTGAGGGAGAAGGCTGCAGTCTGTGCACAAGAGAAATTGGGGTGACCCTCCTGGTTAAACCTTTAGATGAGTGAGATTCCCTTCCCCCATCCAATTTAGTGCTTTATTTGGGTTTCTACGCCTTTCCCTGGTAATTAAGGGTCTCAGTAAGTGGAATTTGCTTATAAACAGCTCATTGTTGTTGCGGGCTTTTCTTTTGTTCTTTTATTTATTTATTGTTTTAAATGGAAGCATGAATGACAGGCTGAGCGACTGCAGAAGGACAATTTGCATGATCTGTTCCATCAAATAGGGTAGAACATGAACTTAACAAGGGATGCTGGCAGCACATTCCTGGCTGAACTTGTCAAAGGGTCTTGTATTTCCCTGCTGTCAGAGCAAATCTTTTGGCTGATTGCTGGTCCTTGGTAAATGAAATCTGAAAGCACATTGGGGCATTCTGCAGTTCAGTGACCATTAATGATCGCCATTTGAAGTTCACTAAACTTCCGGTGAATGGATAGCAGCTGTATAACCAGCAGGTTGATGGCTGCAGAATAATAATACTAAAAAAAAAAAATCCCTGTGTACTGTGATGTTTGCTAAGAAGTAGGCTGATCCAGCCATGCTCCTCCTCTGGGCCTCAGGATGAATGACTTGTGGCACTTTCCCATCGTTCAAGGCTCCTGGATTTAGTGTATTAGGATTCATCATTATGTAGACATCCAGGCAAGTGTGTGTTCTTTGAGGTGAGCATTCATGTATTTCATGTCAGCGAGTACTCTGATAGTAAGCTGAGGGCTGGTAAGCATCCATGAAGTCCCAAGCACAGTGCTAAAGGGAGGAGCAGGAGGGAAGTTGTTACAGTGAAATGTTCCCATATGCAGCTCACTGAAAGGGTCACATGCTGAGTATGTAGGATGGGGGCACATGGGTTGGGTTGTCCTCCTCTGCAGATGTGTTACTTGGAAAGTAAAGGTTCAACCTCCTTCGGATTGTGCAGGAAAGGGAATGTGAGCGAGAAATATTAATCTTCTTCCAACCCCTCTAGTCCCTTAAAAAAAAATCAAGTTTTTCTGACACTTTAATACCTGACACTCTCTGAACACAGAATGGTTCCAGGGACTCTGTGTCCCTCTGGGAAGTAACCCATGATGCAGAGGAGAGCAGGGACCCCTCCTGTCTTGTGGCTAAGGAGCTGCTTCTCCTGGGTCTTGCTTTTACCCTGGGGCAGTGATCTTTCTATGCCATGGTCTGCTCTGAGGTGCTTGTAGGGCAACTGCCTGTGTGTTTTCACAAGAGAGAATTTCCAGCGTAGATAACTGATTCTGTCCAAGCAGATGGACCCAGTGGAGACTCAGTCTATATTGAATGAGCTCCCAGTGTGAGACAGATAAGAGTGGACAGGTAACTAGACCCCCATTCTTCCCTGCATAGCTCAGGCCCTTTTTCCCCTCCCTCTGGCACATTCCTGACTTAGAAATACCTCCTAGGCTGAGTCTGCCTCTGACCTGATCCATGAAGTAAGTGAAGGTGTTGGAGGGTGGGTGGGGCTTGCAGTGTGAAAGTGATGATTTCTAGGTCATGGATAATGCAGAGACTTGAATGTTTCAGATCTCAAGAAAACAGGCACATATGACAGATAGCAGTTTCCTGAAGGATGGTCCCACCTGCACCTCTTTATATCTTCTTTTAGTCTTTGCTTATGAACAGTGATAACAAGAGGACCTTTCTGACTTAGGGAGGTCCTGCTGCAACTACCAGGCAATGCTGAAGTAGGATTACACACAGACAAGTTTGTGTACCAATGTGTATTGCAGTAGCAACAAAATACGTTCCAGATTCCTCTGCCGGTGCACACACAGCTTCAGGTCCGCTTCATCTCTGCTTTGTATAATTTTAAAAAACAGTCCCTTGTCTGGACTTCCTCTATCAGAGTGTGGGATGCTCCAGAGCTCAGCAGATCTTCTTCCTGCAATGGTGAGAGAGTCTTTCTCAGAGTTCATTTGCCAATAAACTTCCCTTTTTACTGCTGTGCTGCAGGAGTAGTTGAGATGAGAACTTTGTGCCTGCAGGCAGCTTTCACAGTTTCCTAGACCTGCCTCTGGGGCTAGCTGGAGAAAGGAATTGCCCCCAGTAGCTGTCACACTTGCTTTGCCTCAGGCAAACCTTGTTGGATTGATCTGGCTGGTCAGGTGGTGGTGTGCTCCACATATGACTGCTGCAATTGTGGCCACCGTGTCTTGGAATCTGTAAAAAAGCCTTCTGTGGAGGAGATAGGCGGGAGGGAAAAGCTGCCTGTGCACTTGACCATGTTTGCTGAAGTTTTACCTTGCCCTGTGCCTCCCCCAGCCTGCTAATGCATCCCTTCCATCAGGCCTGATCAGTGTTTGCTTACATTTTTAATGTCACTGAGCGATCTTGTATCTCTAGTGAACTGTCAGTGTAGAGCTGACTCGGGGCAGAGAGTTTATCATGTTCTTCACTTCGATTACCTCAGCCTTGTGGGAGGGAGCAGAAGGCAGAGGAGGCTTTCTTTGAATGCTGCAACATTTCAGATATCCCCCTAAACCATCTCAATAGAGAGCCACCATCCCATCTGCCAGTTCTCCTTAGGTACCTGTCATGTTGATCTGCAGAGGCCCTGTGGGTTAGGACTGAGGTGCAGAACCTGAGCTACATCAATGGAGCTGGATGCTCAGGGTGAAAATAACAGAGAGTGCTTCATGTCAGGAGAGAGGGGCACCAGTAGAGTAATGTGTGTAGAAAGGAGGCCATGGGTCAAAATCTATGCAAAAAGGAAAGCTGCTGCAGCTTTACAACCAAGCTGCTGCCCCAAGAATATCCTCAGATAGCCTGGGTAAATCCGTTAGTGCTTATTCTAACAGAAGGATCAGCTCTCATTTGTGCTCACTCTGCTCTTTCAGGAGCCTCTGTGGTTTGTTTTCTAGGGCTCACTGGAGTTAGCAGCATGGTCGGTCCCATGGTGAATCATCACCCCTGGTGCTGGAACCAGTGCTGTGTTAGGCTGAGGACACAGTGCCTGCAGTCACAGGGTGTTGAGAGCCTAGGAATGGAAAACCCAGCAGGCAGTAGGAGTTGTCAGCACCATTGGGCTGGGAGCATATTACTGAAGGGAGAGTGGTTTAAAGGAGGGAGGAGGTGGAAGAAGAGGTGTGAAGATAGATTTTCTTACAATGAGCTTGTTCAAGAAGAATGTTAGAAGGATGATGAGCGTATCATCATTTGGCCAGACCAAATATGTAACCCAGATTATCTTTATGCCAAAGGCCAGTAGCCAGTGCTTGCAGGTGTAACAGGGAGATCATGGCTTGAGTCAGCTTTCTCTGATTCCCAGCAATGTCTCCTCAAGAAGTGAGAATTGTCCCTGGACCACTGTATCTAGCACCCACTGTTTTTACCATGGCTGTCTACCAGAAATTTGTATAAACTTTTCTGAATCTGCTCATGCTTTCAGTGTCTACACCATCCTGCGGCAGTGACTTTTGCTATTTAATTATGCATCAATTATACTCTGTTTACTCATACATTGTGTGAAGATGCAGGTCCCTTTGTTTCTTTTAAACCTATTGTCAGATCATTTTTTTTGGACCTAGGTCTTCCATTGTGTGAAAGAATACATCTCTAGTTCTTCATGGTGTTACTCTTAATTTGAGACCTCAGTCATATTCTTGCTCAATTGTCTTTTCCAGCACAGCAAAACTTGTTGGAGGGCTGGCACAAAGGCATTTGTGGGCTCTGTGACTCTAGAACAGGCTTGTGGAAGTTATTCTTAATGTGTACACTATCCTGATCTTCCATTTATTTTCTGGATGTCTTGCAGTTAAGATGAGTTTTATGTATTCACTAAGAGTTTGTTATATTCCTTGTTTCTCAAATTATATTTATTTTTTTTTTAAAGAAGACAATCTTCATACCCATCACAGAGCTGTCCCTTTCTCTGCGCAGCTATCCTAGCACCTTTGACCATCTCTGTTTCTGTTCAGAGGGTGCAGCATATCTTTAGATACAGTAATAGTGGCTGCTTTAGGAGTGACAGAAAACTGGTCTTAGTTTGACATTCTCCTGAAATTCAGGGGAGTTTTTATGAAAGGCAAGAGTTGAATGATGTGTGTGAAGGAATGTAAATTTCCTTCTCTGGGCATGATGAACTGGGTTGACAGAGCCTTGGGGAGCACAAAGTGACCATGCTGAGGTGCTGTGGCTGTGCACAGAGCTGGTCCTTTTCAGGGTCAGTCTTTATTGATCTGTAGACTTCTGTTTGGAAGCAAATTGTTAATACACATTCACAAATGTTTTAAGGTCACCTACTTGCATTGTGAAATCTGTCAGAGGAAGCATGTAATAGGATGTTTTTGTTAATATTTGGCTACTAGAAATAAACACATCTTAAACAAACAAAGATTTGCTAACAGCTTTCTGTCTCTCCTCTGAATTAACAATTCCTTCTTTAGGGTGGGAGGAGGGGCTCTGAGTACTTCTTATACACTTAGTGCTGAAGTGTCTTGAGTGCTTTGAACAGAGATTGTTGAAATGGGTGAGAAATGGTTTATGTGTTAGCCCATATATTTGGTTGCTTTTGTGAGGTCTAACTTCTTGAGGACTTAGAGTGATTGTTATCAATTTCCTGTTTATTGAGTTACTGGCTGCAGGGAATATAAAACGCCTGGTAAGGTTAGAAATGCCAGAGAAGGACTCCTCAGGCAAAGTGCTTAATGGCCAGACCATCAAGCACATGCATAAATGTTGCCTCCTAACTGCGAAGAACTGTGCCCAGGGCTTTGCTGGTTTGCAGCACGGGTGCCTGTTCTGAGACGCTGTCAAAACTTCCTTCAGTGGGAGCTGGGCTTGCTGGGTTCTTCACCCCACTTCTTCGGTGAAGCTCTTGGCTTTGGAAAGTCTCAGAGGGCAGAAATGGGAAAGATTGTGAAAGGAAACACAAGGAGAAATGTGACTCTGGGGCTAGGGAAGTAAGGGTATCTCTTTCACAGTGATGAGGAAAGGAAAGTGTCTGTGGAATGGCATTGGTTGATAGCTGGAAGGAAATGGAAGGAATTGCTTATAACAGCAAAATTACTGTGTTAATAAATACTTTGCTCTGTATATAAAGAAAGGCAGAGGTTGCCATATTGCTGAGCAAGAGTTTTGCTGTTAAACACAATTTTCTGATAAAGTGGTGAATTGATTGGCGTTTTGCATAGCTGGTTTACAGGAGTTTTAAGGGCTGAGATGCCCTGACTATTAATAAGTCTTTGAACATGGGGGAAGTTCTAGAGGACTGGAAAAAAGCTAATGTTGTACCAGTAATTTAGAAGGGCAAATGGGATGACCGATGAAGTAATTATAGCCCTATCATCTTGACATTAATTCTGGGCAAAGTAATGAAAAGCCAGATATCATAGTTGATTAATAAAGAATGAAAATAGGGTAATATAATGCCAATCAATGTGGATTTATGGAAACTAGATCTTTTTCAAACTAACTTGATATTTTTTTTATGAGAATACATGTTTGGTTGATAAAGGTAACCACGTCAATGTAATATACTTCTGGAAGGCATTTGACTTGGTACCTTATGACATTTTGATTAAGAAACAAGAGTGATACAAAATCAACATGGCACACATTACATTGATTAAGAAAGAGCAAACTGACAGCTCCTAGCATTTAATTGTAAATGGATAATCATCATGGAGTGCATGTCTTCCTAGTGGGGTCCCACAGGGATCTATTTCTCAGACCTCTTGTATTTAACACTTTTGTCAATGCCCTGAAAGAAAATATAAAAATCATTTTCAATAACTTGTGCAGATACTGCATCCAGAAGGTGGCTGCTGTTGGATTTATAAACAGGCAGTAGTAAGGAGGAGCAGAGGGGATGGATCATTTCTTTCTTTGGGTCTGGTTTGATGTTAGATCCCATCTGCATCAGAAGGAGTTCTGGAAACTGGAAGACTGGATGAAAACTACAAGACCAGAGGAGCACTCGCCATGCAGTAACAACACTGGGAGCCATTTAGGGTACCAGACAAGGGTAAGAGCTGTAGTTGCCAAGTATCTAAAGGGAGAGCCAAGATGTGACAAGAGGTTCCTTCACAGAAGCAGACTAAAGCATAAGCAGTTCCAGTTCCTGGAAGCCAAAGTAAGGTAATTCAGGTGCAGATCTTTACAATGTGGGGTAATTAACCGTTGGAACAACTTACCAAGGGCTGTGGTGGATTATCCAGCTCAAGAAGGAAGGCTTTTTTCCTAAAAACATCAGCTGTGGTTCAGACAGGAATTTGGGGCAGTGCTGTGGCCTGTGCAGGTCAGGCCAGTTGATCGTGGCTGTTTCTTCTACCGTGATGATCTTTGCTTGTCCGTCTCGCACAGCTCTGGCCACTCCATTCCTTTGCAGTGAGAGCACTCTCGAGGGCTCCTGGCTTAGGGAGCACAGACAGCACGAACAACACAAGGCTGGGAGTGGAGGAGGAAGCATCCCGGGGAATGTGGCACCTCTGGCATGGGTGGAGGAACCGTCCTGCTCCAGGGCTGGAGCACAGCAGCCATCCACAGCTTCTCCTTTAAATCTGTCGTGCAGCTGTCTGAACTATGAAATTTCTTTCACTCTCTCCCTCGCCTTGTTAACATGTGTTGCCTTTGGGGTAATCAGGGAAAAAATATTATGTCCTTTTACAATTACCGGGTTTTGGAATATTAAAATGTCTCTCTGCATCGGCAGTGTTATTTTGATTGGTATTCTAACCTTTGACTAGCCCATAAAGCGTGCCGCTCTTCAAGCCAATATTGCGGGACTGAAATTTAATTCCGAAATGATTCCAGATAATAGGGAGACAGATAATATATGCATGAAGGATATTATGTTTGGACTAAATGCAGCAGGGCCAGGGCTTGGGAGTTGAATAATAGCCCAGAGTGAGTTATAATCTGTGGGACAGAAATACCTTACTGTCAGGGCCAAGAGAGGAACTCTTAAATCAAAGGGAGGGAGATGAGGAGGTAGTTGAGGGTTGTCATCTCAGTGGGAAAGGGCATCCAGGAGAGGCCTTAAAGGAGCAGCCCTTTCTGTCCTTCTGCAGAGCAACCTGTCCTTCCTTTCTTACTTATAAGAAGTGCTGAGTAAAAAGGTACTTTCATGGAAAACCAATAGACAGAGGATTCTGGAAATTCTTGGCAGTCTTTTCCCTTTTGTCTTCCTGGAGTCATTAGAAGAAGGTACAGCATGGGTTGATGTCTCAGTTTCCCTACAATTGTAACCAGATGGACCAAGAGGTTGTTGTTGTAGTGGTTTTGCAATACATTGCTAAGGTAGAGTGCTCACATGATCAGGGTTGGTTTTGACATCCACTTTCACATAAACCAGAGAAAGCACAGGCACAGTGTGTGGGCTGCATGGACAGTAGTTGTTGTTCAAGGCTCTTCCCCCAATGTTCTCAGCCTGGGACTCACTACCAGACAAGGCTGTCTCCTTCCCTCAGAGCTGCTGCCTAAGCTGGAGACACAGAGTAGAAGTATCTTCTGTGACAGCAGAGTGACTTTTAAACATTGGAGGCTTTGAGAAATAACACCTCCCTCTGGGCTCTCTGTACCAGGGAAGGGAACTTGAGTTTTTTGCTATATACTCCTCTACAAGTGGCACTTTGTGCATTGCCAGCAGCTTCCAAGCGTGATGGAGTAGTCAGCAGGATACTCTCCGCTCTGCAGTAGCTCAATCCTGTAACGTAACCTGCTGGGCAGGGTGTTGGGAGCTTTCTGTAGCTAGACTTTGCAGAGCATTGCAGATGACCATGCTGCCAGCTGCCCTGGGAGGAGGGGAACTGAGCAGGCAGAGATGGAGAATGATGTCTGCCACTGGGAGACACAAACCCGCGTCGATATAACAGGCTCTGGCTCAGTGTCACGAGCTTATAGTTTCAAAGTAATGATCCCAGCCTCACATTTCATTTCCTTTCCTTGCAGTCTCAGGAGCTGGTCTTGCTACAGCTGAGAGGGGCTCTAGATGCAGCCTGGAGGCTTCACTGGTTTTGGATGACTTGAACAATAACATACCTGCCCATCTCAGGAGGGCAGAAATAAAGAGTGTCCATTTTTGCCTAAATCAAATGATTCTGTGTTTCCCCTCTGGTTATTTGTTTTTGGGATTTTTTTGAAAATTACATCATCAAAACACAGGAGCAATTTTCTGTGGAACTTGTGTCTGTATAAATTGTTTGGAGAGACAAGAAAGATGTGATTCCCTGAGAATTAATATAAGTTATATGGAAGCCACTTAGAGCTACTCCAGGGTAAAAGGGATGCCTGAGTATTTTGGTCCTATTAACAACAAGCTCTTCTGGAACTTCTTTCCATCCTTCTGTCCTTCTCGTAGATATGCTGCATGTTTTCTCATGACATTTCACACACAGGTTAACTTCTTTACCATCAGGGGTTCTCCTACATCTTCTTTTGCTAATACATACTAAAATGTGCTAGGTGCATGTTAAAGTTCACCTCTTTTCCTAAGAAGTGTTTTGCAGCCTGGTCAGGTGGAAAAACCCAGAGAGGGACAGAATGGTCAGAGAACTGGAAGACATGACCTCCAGAGGAAGATTGAGAGATTTAGAGGACAGAGCCTCCACCTGTGCCAGGGGATGTTTAAGCTGGACATTAAGAAGCATTTCTTCACAGAAAGGGTGATTAGATATTGGAATGGGCTGCCCAGGGAGGTGGTGGGATCACCGTCCCTGGAGGTGTTTGAGGAATGATTGGATGTGGCACTCAGTGCCATGGTCTGGTTGACAAGGTGGTGTTAGGTCATAGGTTAGACTCCATGATCTCAGAGGTCTTTTCCAACCTAATTGCTTCTGTGATCTGGGATATTCAGCCTAGAGACTAAGCAGAAATAATTTTTGAGGAATGAAAGTGCTCAATTTCTGACTGGTTGTGGTGTATGGCTCTTGATCACATCCTTACCTGCTGCAAGAAGATCAGTAAGCAGTCTCTGTGGATAAGAGCAGGAATATGGGACCTCTAGCTCTTGTGAGTTCAGAAGAATGTGGTGGGGCTGGTTTGAGTAGAGCTGGTCCTGCCTTGAAGCAATCAGTCAGTCATCACTTCTCCCCTCCTGCTTGCCCTGTGTGCTATGATACTACTTCCTTTGCCCTTGTATTGGGACACAGGCTGTCTACATTCCTTGAGACACATCACTGAAACTTGAGTGTGTGAGCAGGGAAAGAAGGGGTATTTCCCTTGGGTGCCATGTACAGTCTCCACTCCCCTCCTGATGCTGTATGCCCAAATCCAAGATGTTTGAACTGGGAAAATCCCAAGGCCAACTTTATGATTCGGGCTTCAAGTAAGAACCAAGGTCTCCTGTAGCCACATCTGATACAGAGGGCTCTCAGGTAAGGTCAGAAAGTACAAGAGAAAACTGTGGAGCACAATTATGTTCCTTGGCCCCATGTAGCATGCAGCTACTGAACAAAGCAGAAAGGAGAATTTGTTGCCTTTGAGCTTTTTTTAACCAGGGTGAAAGATTTGCCTTTTAGGTGAAATTCTGAGGAGCTGTTTGCTGAGCACACTGCAATGGTCACTTTACCGAAAGCATCCTTGTCTATGCAAGTGGTTGGAGGCAGGTTGGCATTTGAGATTCTTTCTATGCATGTTGTTTTAGCTACAGGCAAAAGGCAGAAAGGCAACTGCTAGACCTTGTGTGCTGCTTTTCCTGCTGAGTGCCATATTGCTCAGCTGCACCTCACTGTGCCTGCATTCCCATGCTGGGAGATTTGAACATCTGTCCCCTGCACTGAGGAGCCTCCTGGTTTCCATCTGGTTGTGTGTGTGTGCTGCTGCTGAGGTTAAACATATTGCTCACACCTTTGCTCCGTGGGTCTGATTGCTGCTTGTGGGTTGAGGGAGAAACCGTGCTGACACTCCTGGTCCTGCCTCTTTATGAGGCTGTGTGCTGTAGGTGCTAAAGACAAAAGTTTTAGAAAGAGCTTGCACCCAGACTTGGTGGCCTTAGCATGGCAAGCCAGGAGCAAGCCAGGGGAACCACAAGAATGGTCAGAATTAGGCATTTGTGAGCTGGATGTTAGTCTGGCACAGGTCTGGCATTTCACATGTGCCTACAGCCTGCTGTGTTGGCAGAAGCTGGAGCCTCCAGTCTCACCTGCCTGTTTATGTGATGCTGTGGAGCATTCTGCATTTCCCTGTGTCTCAAGTACTGAGGTCCACTAGAGGAGCTGGAACCTTCTTCATGCCCTGGTATTGTGAGAGGGAAGCCGACCTCAGGCCTGACACAGCTCCATGCAGTCAATACCATAGCAAGGCTGGAGGGGAAGGGATTAGAGACAAGGCATGTTTTACAATAATCTGCAACATGTGCTACATTCCAGGCCAGGAGGAGCTGGGAGTTGAAGGCACAAATGTGTGAAGAATGGCCTTTCCTAGAGTCTCGTGGGAAAGGCAAGGGACAGAGCATCCCTGCATCCCACTCCTTCAGCTAGAGATTTACTTGAGTACCAGCACAGCTATCTAGTGCCTGGGAAAGGAGCTGGTTTTCTCAGCATTTATTTGAAAGACAGGAGCTCCATGCAGGAGCATGAAAATAGGCTTTTGCAGTTCTCCAGGAAGGCATGATGGGCTATCAGATTTTCTAGCCTTGGGGATTAAAACATTAACTGGTTTGGTTCTCATTGTCCTACCAAGCCAGCATAGCTACAAAGGGAGAGTGACTGCTTGCCATCACCACCAGCAACAGCAGGCTGGTTTGTGCTGGCCATTGGCTTACCAGTAAGTGGGAAGAATAGAAGTTTTGGGTTTTTTTTTCTGTATGAGATGTTCCTGGTGCCCTGTGCCATGTATGATGCACTACTGTCCTATTGAGAGGGTTGGGACTTTGCTACTGGTAGCTTTGCTGGGAAAGTGTGGATGTGCAGCCTCTGCCCCATTGCTCAGAAGCATACCAGGCTTCTCATGGGCTCAGTATAAAGCGTCCAGAGATGGTGAGCAACAAGATGGGAGATACAGTAGTGGAATTTGTATATTAATAACTTGCAGTACTTCACACTCATTAAATTAATTAATTAAATCCCTCAGTACCCCAAGGCTACTAAGCAAGTTGATTTCAGACTTAGGATTAAAAGTCTCCTGTCACCCTTCCCCCATGCTGGCATAGCACTTCTGGCTTCATCCTGGCTTTTGCTATTTCCACTTGCAGGTTTCCATGCTTGAACTCTGCCTGCAGCCCCAAGGATTGAATCTATCAAATTGGCTTTTCTAAGAACTGACTGAAAAGTCTACAGATATGATCTACTTTTGTTTAGAAAACAACCCATCTTTTGCCCTTGTCTGGGCATAAACTTCTCTTATTTTTTGGCCTGCTGGGGAGGGCAGCTCTCATCACTATGAAGCATGAACCCAGCTAGAGTCTATCCCATAGTAACTGGTTTTCCCAATTGCCTGGGCACTGCCTCCTACAGACCAGGACTGTCTTCTCCTTGGGTGCTCTGTTGCTGCCATCTTTATAGGGCACCAAAGGTCCTGAGCAAATGGCCATTCCCAAGCTCGCTCAGTACTGATCAAGCTCTCAGCAGTCTCTTCTGGGTGTCAGTAGGTGTGGTGGAGCAAGATGTTTTTATTTACTGACAAACATGCACCTTTCCTTCTTTGTGTTCAATGTTGTGTTGCAAAAGCTCATATTCATGTTGTTTGATGTTTTCCTGGACATCCTATCCACAGCTGAAAATGTAGGTCTCACTCATGGCTGATGGATCAGCTCCATCCACCTTACCTTTCTTTGAGCCAGACACCCACCAGCATTTCAACACTGCACTTAAAATACCTTAAAGCAAATGACTTACATTAAGCCATTCAGGATGGGGTGTAGTTGAGCTCTTGTCTCTCCTCCAAGCATTGGCTGACATCCCCAAAGGTTTTAATGGTGTGGAGATGAAACCTCAGTGTACTGTTCTGCCAGTGCTCTTCCTGCATGCATCCTGCAGATGTGTTTTTAAACAAACTGTAGATATTTATGTAGACATAGTATGATTTTGTGCCAATTTCAGGAAAACCTGTTCTCTGTGCTCTCCCAGTATGGTAACCTCTGTCAGCCCAGCCCTGATTGATGCTGTTAATATTTGAGAGATCATTTGGGATCTCTGCCTTGGCTGCGCACTTCACTCAGGGAAGAGCAGTCCTGTGCGGACGCCGCAGCTGCCAGAGGAGCGCACTTCTTGCCTGGCAGTGTGTTTTGGAGGAGGCAGTTCTACCAGGACTAAGGGTAGCACAAAACTTTCAAAGAGCTAATTGCTAGCTCCAGCAGGTCCAGACTGGGCCTTTATTTCTGTAGGTGGGGGTCTTTCAGCCTCCACGGGACATGTCATTCTGTTCTTGCCTTTTGGCACCAACTGTATTTGGCCACTGTAGTGGAGGGATGTCCCCACACCTCTGCTCAGCCCTTCCAGGTACTGGAGCTGGCCTTGGCAGAGCTGCCAAACCAGAAACAGCTCTGAGTCTCTCCTGTGTTTTGTGTTTCCCCTTGCCATTGTACCATGTATGTTTTGCCCATATGGAGCTGGTTCTGCTGCACCATTCCTTCTCCTGTGGGGACAGTCCATGCCTATCAGGAGGTGACTGATCCTCTGTTGGTAACTCTGCCCCACACAGTTCCCAGCTACCTCCCAGGAGCTTCATATGGACCATCTGCTCTAAGCAGTTGAAGGTGCATGGTCACTCCTCTTGGTGTGGGAGAGTTCTAGTGATACATTCCTTGCTCAGCCTTCCCTATGGGGCCCAGCTAAATCCAGTTGTAAGAATGGTGCTGACGTGCTGTGGAGACAGGGGCTCCGACAGATCCAGGAGACAGTAAAGCCATGTGACTGAATACCAGACTGTGTTTGCTCTGCCTAATTATCAAAAGTATGAGTTTGTTCTGCTAGGTGCACATTATGCCTTTATTGTGGTGTAATTATGCCAGCTGCCTATGTTTAGTGTCATAAAAAGGAATAAAATGCCCATTACCCGCCTAAAGAATTCTTCTTGTGGGTTTTTTTTATTTTTATTGCTCTGGAGTACACAGTGGGGATATCTTTGATCGGTAATTCTCCATGCAAAGTAGCTAGTGAAATACTGTGCCTTTCAGAGAGCTCCTCCAGCCAGCAGCCTGCAAAGGCAGCTGGCCAATGAGCCTCACCTGGCTCTGCCTCTGTTGCTTTCTGCCAGCCGATCTGGTGGTCAAAATGGTGAAGCCAGCCCTGTGCCTTCCTCTGCAGGAGCTCAACTGCTTTTCCAGCAGCATTTTCTTGCTGCCATCCAGTCCCAAAGCTCCCTCCTGCTGACAGAGCACATGAGAGGTGCAGGATGCTTTCCAAGCCTGGGAAAAGATGCAGCCTCTCTACCTGCTGACCTATTCAGGAAGACACAATGGTGCCTGGGTCTGGCTGAGGTATTTTTTGGTCAGAATGCTGTGTTACGGAGTCCTATGCCATGGGGAAGCACTTAAGGTTGTTGAGGAAGGAGCCCAGTGAGATGTGCGGGTGGGAGCCATGCACTCCTTTGCTCTGCCTTGTCTGGTAACACAAACCAAGTGTCATGAACCTATGAACAGCCTGCTGGTGCTCTTGCAAGAGCAGGGATACCAAGCCTCATCCCCCAGCCAGCCCACAATCCTTGCAGTTGGGTTTTGGCTGCTTTGGGGTTTCCTGTGGTGTCTAAATATCTGAGGCCATGTTTCTGTGGTGCTGAGAGATGCCTCAAAGGAGCTACATCCTCCAAGAGCTGAGGTTCTGTGCAAACATCAACTACTGAAACACATACCCTGACAGGGAACAGGAGTGGGGGGCTTGTTTGTGTGTGTAAATCCTAGGGGTGATTTTTGTGA
The DNA here is from genome assembly GCA_013397375.1 of Toxostoma redivivum. Taxonomy (NCBI): domain Eukaryota; kingdom Metazoa; phylum Chordata; class Aves; order Passeriformes; family Mimidae; genus Toxostoma; species Toxostoma redivivum. The sequence continues at coordinate 166,219 of VXBI01009828.1, forward strand.
TATTAAGTAATTTCTGACAGAAAAAGAAATAAAGAAAACCTCATATCCAAATCCCACATTTTCAGAGGTTTTTAAAAGCTGCCTCTCTGCCTTTCCTTCTTCTAGTGTTTCAGTCTCTAATTGGAAACTGACTTTATTAGCCTCATTAGGAATGGTTAGTGCTGGCTATAGATAGCTCTTAAATATATGGTTTTGGTGGATGTTAAATCTCTTGGATTAGTTGGCTTATTTTTCAACTTGATGTTATATTCAGCAGGTCCAATCCTGCTGATCCCCCAGCCCAGCTGTGCCACAGATACCTCACACAACGTCCCCTTTAATTCCCTCCACTTATTTTTTACGTCAGGTGTTCCTTGAAGTGGCCTTCACAGTTCTCCACCCTTTCAGCCGACGACTACGTCAGGGGAAGATGGACTTGTGCCTCCCTGCAGCTTCATTGCATATGCACACGCTGTCTGCCCCGGCGGCACGATTGCCTTGGTGAAGAATCCAAGGGGCTGCTGATAGCAATCATTGATTAAGAGGGTAATTGTCCTGAAAATTCAGATTGATCAAAAGGCAGAAATGATAACTTGTGTAACTGTGTTTAAAACCACGTCCTGTCAATAGGGGAGACTGAGACGTGGCGAGCAGAAAGCAGGGAGAATTGGATGTGCAAGCAGGTGAGTGTGCCCGTGGTTCAGGGAGGAGGGGGAGCCATTCTTTCTTGGGGTCCATAGCAGGATGTTTCTTGTCACTGACGCTGGGCTATTGGAGATTCAATCACTTTTATCTTCCCCTCTCTCTCAATCCAAATGCCTTTTCATATTAGAAAATTAGAATCAGCTCTGCTCATGCAAGATTTATTAGCTCTGCTGAGCAATACCACAGAAGAGTAAATGATGTAGCATTTCAGGGGCTTTTTACACATTATGACCAAACTTGCAACTTCTTAAGTATTTTTCCATTGAGCCACTGCAGGATGTTAAAGGGATGGGGAGACAAACTTCTCTCTGGAAATAGTTCTGCACCAGTTCAGATGTCTTTTCTTTATTATCAGAATGATTGCATTTGGATTCTAATACAGATCTTTTCTTTGGGCTCAGTTTCTGTGCTTATTGCTCTGGAAATCAAACTCTGAGAACTGAGCCTGTTTATCACTTTTTTTTCTTGGGTCCCTTTGTAGAAACTCTTTCTGGTGCTAAAATGGGTGTCTTTGGAGCTTTGCTGCTAGCTGGCACTCATTTACATCTGAAGAAGGCAAATCTTGTTTCCTGCTCATTTTTTTTCTGTTGTGTTATGCACTGGGTGGCTTCTTTTTAAAATGCCTTCTGACCTTGTGCTGTACACAGCTCATGTTTTGCATAGTGATGGTCCTTTGGTCTTCAGGTAGTAGATGTTAAAGCTCTTTAAAGAAATTAATGAATTTAGGCTCATACCACTCAACAAATGTTATTGTGGGCATACTGAGGCATGGGGGATTGGATGATTTTCCTGTGAATCTATGTCAGAGATTGAAACAGATATTAGGTCTCATCTCTCCTGTCTCTGGACTTCAGCCACAAGGCTTGTTTGTGAGGATTTTCACTTTCAAATTGCTTTGCAGGCTTTAAATCCATGTAGCATCCTTGTGGGCTGGCTGCACAGGAGGGTCACTCAGCCACAAGTCAGAGTGACCAGTTGCTAAGAGCCTCTGCCTGAGCTGCTGTTCAGTTTTTCTCCCCATCTCAAAAATTAAAGCACTTGAGATACACAGTATCACTGATGCTTGCTACCTACACAAATCCCTGGTGCTCTGCAGCATTTCACGCCTCTCAGAATGGGCATTTTGTATGTAGCCCTTACACAAAAATGGCTTTTATGAAGGTAAACACCATTTTTCTGCTAGATCTGGTTTGGAATATTCTCAAAAGGGAGCAAATTTTCCTCCAGCTATAATTATTTACGAAAGTAGACAGCACCACACACAGATACTGATGCCACTGCTCAAGTGTCTCACACCAAAACCAGCATTAAACAACAGAAGCTGGAATCAAACTGTGGAAGGGAGTATTCATTCCTAGCTTCATCTGCTGTCATTATGGTGTGGTGGAACCCAGCACCTGCAGCTGAGCTTCTGCCAGTCTTTTGTCTATTTGGCTCCGACTTTTTCTTGACATGGCTGAGCTGCTGGGAGGATTGCAGTGCAGACAGGATGGAGGAGAGGTTTGGGCAGCCTCATGGTTAAGGCTTCAAAATGCTCAGCGGCATCCTCTGCTTGACAGGTGTAAAGGGACTTACTAAAAAACAGGCAGTACTAATTACATTTGAAATAACACCATATTTGGACCTATCCAAGTGCCAGCCTAACTTGGTGCAAAATTTTGTCATTCATCTTAACAAAAGCCATTTCTGAAGAGCTGCTGTGTGTGCTTGGCAGGGAGGTTTCTCATCAGGTGCTTGGGAGGCAGATACACTTGACAAGCAGAAAGACTTGACTTCTTCCCCTTCCATGTACAAGCACTATGTATTACTCAGGGTCTTCTTAAGTCAATGCTGGGTTACTAATTGGTCGTTTCTCTGCATGTTAAATTTGTCTACTAATTTTGAGGCTCTGGAAGAAGACTGTGGATATGAGATTGCACAGTATTTTCTTTCCCTCTGTGAGTCTCTGAACACCTGTGTGTGCAATCTGTGGCTGCTGCACCCCCTTGCTTTGAGTTCAGATGACATAGTTCTGCTGGCACATCAGCTGCATGGGGAGGTGAGGTCCAGGTTATTGACGTAATGTTCCTGTTTCCAGATAGTCACGGATGGTGGGAGGAGCAGAGACAAGGATGGAGCAATAAAAGCATTGTTAAAACTTGAGGTGCCAAGCGAGACCCCCACACACCACCTCCTAAGGACTAGAGGTGCTACAGACTCAGGTGTCACTCTGGTGGGGTGTCCAGGTGTGGGGCAGACATTGTACGCAGACCAGGAGGGGTTTGATCCATGACATAGATGCTATCCACCTCCCCTTGGCTCCTGCTCTGTTTGCAGACTGATGTAATGAGTTATTTGTAGCTGGTTTGGAGACAGCCTCTTGCCTTGGGACTCTCTCTCCCCTGTACCCCAGCCAGACTTTATGCTCTGGTCTCCTCTCCCTCCACATGCTCTGGCGGTGCTGCCTGTGGTAGGCAAGGCACGTGGGCCAGTAGCGCCTGCACGTTCCAGGAATCACGTCAGCTGTCATTACTTACATTACCTTGATTGGGAACAGTCAGTTATGTCACCGTTCATCATCGCGTCTCTCCCAGGAGATGCTGAGGAAGGAGGAGAGGAGCAGGAATTATAAAGTGCTTCTGCGGTGCTCTGCCAATCCCACTGCTCCGTTGGCTGAACATCTGTCATCAGGCAGCTTGAAAAGAAGGTGCTTTGTCTGATGGATCTTCCCATTGTAGCTCCACAGGGAGGAGCCTCCTGCAACACCAGGACTGCCCCATGGGAAGAGCACTGGGGACTCTTAGAGAGTTTAACATGAAGAGAATAATGATGTATCATGGGAAGCTCTGTGGGGTACCACAGTAGAGCATGCTGGGCAGCTGGAGCCACAGGATGGGCTCTCCTGGCTGAGGGCTGCTTTGAGCCAGGTAGAGTTACCAAAACTGTCTCCAGTCCAAATGAGTTAGAGCTTGAATTTGGACATTGTCCCCAACTGTGACTGTGGAGGATTTCTGCTCATGTCTCAGGTGGGATTTCATCCTCCCTTTGGCCAGGAGCTCCAAATTCTCCAGATGAGAAGGAGATCTCTATTTTGATGAAGGAAAGTTCTTATTTCTAATGGAGAATTATCTGCAAAGTTTCCAGTCCTCTGCCTCAATTGATTTGGGAATTTGACTCCAGTTCCAGCAATAAGTCTCTTTGACTCTGGTCCCCCTGGCAGGCTGGGGGACAACATGTGGCAGTAGCTGTGTCCATCTCTGGTGGCAAAGCCCATAATGCCATGTGTAGGGAGAAAGACAGTTTGTCTGTCCAGCGGTCTCCTGTGAATGAATGTGTGACTGAACTAATGGTGGGTTTGAGAGGATAAGAAGAAATAGGAGCTCTGTGGCTGTAGCCAGGAGGTGCTCCAGGGCTGTAAGGCCAGGTTCCCCAAGGCTTGTGTGACAAGGTTGTCAAGGCTGAAAGCAGGAAGATTTCAAGAAGCACATGTAGCCCAGCAGGACAAACTGGGAGGTGGGGAAGGCAGTAGTGTTTCATGCTATGTGTACTGGTTCTGGCACTGTGACGTGGGAGAAACACTGTCCGTCAAAGACAGTGCTCACATTTTAACTTCTGTTAACTGGGCAGAGAGCAAGGGTGGCTTGACAACAGCTGGACCTCAGTGAGTTCCAGTATTTGGGTATTCAACCCAGCGTGGGACCTGGTAGTGCCTCTCCGGAGATCAAGTCACTGAAGAGGAAGAAAGCCAGGACAGGAAAGGTCTGTACCCAGGGTCCAAAGAGAGGAGAGAAAAGAAATTGTCTGGTTCTATATGTTTCTCCTTGGAGCAGCTCTGTTACAGGCATGAAGATTGTTCAAAGGGGAGTGTTAAAACACACAGAGGAACTGGCTGGCACCAGCAATGGCACACAGGTGCTGCACAGGGAGGATGTGTGGGTAGGTCATGGGTGGCTGAAGCAGCCTGGTCTCAGCCTGTGCAAGGCATCTTGTGCAAGTACAGCCAGCAAGGTCTGACCTGTGATCCATCCTGTCATTTAAAGAACTTGCACTATATAGAAGTGATGCTTTCTGTGTGCCAGAGGCATCACTGCAGCTTCTCTTAGCTGAGTTTGAAGAGCTCTTGCTGTCCCCAGCTTTAGGTGTAGGCATTGTTGTGCTGGATGGCCCAGGTGCACAGAGTTTGCTAGGCAAGGAAGAGACTTAAAAGGGTACATAGAGCAGAGGAGAATTGTTCTTGAGGAAAGGTGGGTGGATAGCTAGTGAAGTGAGTAAATACTTGCTATAAACATGTTCAGAGCATCTCTGTGTGAAGAACCCAGCACAGCTTTTCCGAGAGAATAGAAAGAGAGCCTGGGTTCAGTTCATATGTCTGTTTTCATTTCTTTTCTTCTTCTGGTCAACTGTGGCTGTAGATAAGAGTTTTCTATTTGAAGTTCAGAAGGGAAGGGAAACCCATTGTTAGAAGGGGAGACATTTTTTTTGCTTGATATCTATCTCCAGCGACACAGCAGAGAAGGAAAAGATTTGCTATGATAAAGGTAGGTTTAAGGAGAAAAAAAAAAGGCACATTGAGTGTTGCTTTTCTCTGTACTTCAAAGCCTGGAGTAATATGGAACAGTATAAAAGAAGAGAGAAAAAAAAAACAACCTAGCCCAGCCTCTGCACAGGGGCTGAGAGTGCCATAATAGAGCACCATCCTGGCCAGAAATCCAGAGCTCTGCCTGAGCTGTTCATCTGGGCTCGGCATGGTGGTGTTCAGTATGCACAGCACTCCTGCCAGGAGTCCACAGGGATGGGCTGCAAGAGGGATGGATGCTCCTTAGGAGGAAAACAGAGGAAATGTTTTGCAGGTGTGCATCCTGTGGAAGGTCTGAACCAAGAGAAGTCACTCACTGGAAAGAAAATCAGGCAAATGTGGAAGCAGTATGGGAAAAATGTGCCAATAAACATTTAATTATTAAAATAACTTGAGAAGTGTATGGAGTGTTCAATACAGCGTGGCAGAATGAAAAAGCTGAACAGCACAGCTCTGGTGAAGGCTGTGAGTGGGAAATAGCTAAACATTTCTGTCCATGTGCCCAGGGCCAGTGGGGTTGGTTTTCTGGGGTCCTGGGCTGTAGGATCAGCATTTTCCAAGGCTCACTTGATTCTGAACAAATAAGAGTATAGGAGTACTGGGGATAAGGTACGTGTGAGTGCTATTCCTTTGCTTGGAGCTGGCATGATCATAGAGGGGGACTGCAGCTCCACAATCATCAGCAGGACTCCAGTGGGTTTGTGCTGTGAAAGGCAGGGATAGGAGCTCTCTCCTAGGGGACAAGGCAGGGGACAGAGAAGTGTAACCTGAGGAGTTGGGGCTTGTGACACTCCCACTGCAGTTCTGCTCTGTTCATGCAGGCATCTCCTTTCCCCTGGCCCTCCAGCCAGACTGATGGCATGATGTTCCATGTCTGCTCTGCTGTCCTCATGGTTTTATTCTTCATCCCCACCCCAAGCTCCACGCATGATCCTGGCTTCTGGAACAGCCTTTGTTGTGTCAGCCAGTTGCTGCTCTTCCAGCCTGTTTTGGGCTTGCTGAGCTGCTGGGACACCCCTGGAACAGACACCATGCAAGGCCTGCTGTTCTCCTCCAACAAGCTAGTGCCTTAAATAAAGGAGAGAGCAAGCTGGTGCTGGAGGCTTTTGCCTCTGTGGGAGTCTGGGGAGGAGAAGAACAAGAAACCAACAAACTCATTTTCAGTGCTGACCTGAGCAGAGGTTGGAAGTGAAAAGATTTCCAGCAAACCTGGGCTGGTCAGGGTTGCTAACGAGCCTTTCCTTTGAGCAATATTTTACATTCTTTAAGGATGGCAGGGTGCTCTTGGGGAGAATCTGCCAAAGTAAATGGCAGAGTCAAGTGTGCTGGCTCCTTTCTTTCCCTTTTTCTTTTCCCTTTTTTTTCCTTTCCCCTTTCTTGGTTCTCTTTATTATGTGGAGTTGCTCTGGCTCTTTCTCTCACTTCTGTTTCTCCTTTTGTTCTCTCTTTGTCTATTTATCACACTGTGAAGGTTGAAAGAGATGTTATTAATCTGGGAGAATGAAGGCAGGATTAGTGGTATGAATCGGATTTTGAGAGCTGTAATGATGGAAAGACTCGCTCTGCTGGCGGGCTGCGTGAGTTTGATAAATGGGGAGCACTCCAAACTGACTCGCGCCTTCCTCCGCACTGCTCGCTTTGCCCGCTGGGGCGTGCCATGCTCTCAGATCTGCCAGCCATCCCACACCGCTCCTACCTGAACCAGAGCAAAAAGCCAAGGGTAAATCAGAGACAAATATCTCCCATTGCACTTAAAGAGATCATTTCTTTCAACATCTTTTTCAAACAGAGTCCTGTCAAGTTCTTGGACAGCCTTGTGTGGAGGTAGGATCTTTCCTTGGAGTTTGGCTCAGAGCTGTGGCCGTGAGTTATTGTCTCCTGCCGTGGCTTTGCGGAGAGCAGTGAGGACTTAGTGTGGCTGCAGCAGAGCTCCCATCCTGCAAGACACAAAGAAGCAGGATCATCTCCATAGGGTTGCACCTTGCTGTGTTTGCCTCCTGAGCACTGTACCAGGCTTCAAAGCCCTTGTGGAGCTGGAAGAAAGCAGGGGCTGTTTTATCAAAAGTTGCTTTGGGGTCTTTGCCCTGAAATCTCTTGAGGGGTTCTCCCCTTGCATAACATGAGCCAGGTTGCCTGTTACCAACCTTGGGGTGGGGCAAAGTAGGCTCTGGGAACAGCCACAGAGTAACAGCCTCCAGCTGTGGGCTAAAACAGGACTCTCTACAGCATCTTTAGTGAGTAGGGTTCTTTCCTGGAGTCACCCATCACTGCATACGCACACACTTGAACCTTTGGGTATGGGGGGCCCACATTGTGCCCTGCAGAGCCAGAAAAGCAGGGACAAACTCATAGGTGTAGGTTATGTTGCACTTTGAAGCAAGGACAAAACTAGCTCTCTGAAGTTATGCCACCAGTCATTCATATGTGGGGACTGTGCCCTTGTCCTAGGGTCCTTCATGGGAGTCCTTACTTCACCCTCTAGTATGGCCTCTGTAGACATTTTAGGCTCACTGCTTGGTCATGTCTGGCCTTGGATCTTGTGGTCCCACTCAAGAGCATGCATTTGCTGAAGAGAGATGTGGTTTTGTGAAGGCCGTGTGCAATGTGTTGAGAAGGTTGCGTTCTTCAGTGCCCCTTGTCCCAGAGGCTGTGGGCATAGGCTCAGCCCTACAAGTCCCCATCCAGGGGAGCAGCAAGTGCCTGGTGGTGGTTGCTGGACAACCCATCATTGCAAGGTTTGCATCTTGCCTGTGCTAAGCAGGGGGTTATTACTCAGTAGAGGAGGGGAAACAGTAGTGTGCAGAAGCAATCCTGCTTCCAAGAGGGAGTCAGACCACCAGGCAGTCCAGAATTGTCAATGTCCCTTTAACTACAAGGTAATGGACTCCCCCACGCTCAGGCTGAGCTCTGCTCCTGCCTTGGCAGGAGCAGTAATGATTGTCAAGGTAGAGCTAATGAGACGTGCACATCTTTAAAGGATCGTGGCTTCCAAGATAAAATTAAAAGGGAAAAAATAAAAAAGAGAAATGAGGGAAGGAGAAAAAGTCCAACTGCACTGCCTTGGCCAGCAATGTGTCTGTCCATCTGTCTTGCCTGCCCTTGACAGGATCACCCTAAATGACTAGCAGGGCTTCTTTGCTTGCTGCTGCAACTCCTATTTGGTCCTGAGAACCCCTTCACCTCCCTGTGACCTTCCATCCAGCCCCTCCTAGGCTCTGGCTAAGTGGGGAGAGAGCAGGGCATTGCTGAGTATGTGACACCTTTGCTGCTGTGTGGCATGACTGTGGGGACAGTGGAGCTGAAAAGTGGGATAGTAGGAAAGTGTACAAGGAGATTAAGAACACAGGACTATCCTGTCCTGGGTCAGTTGAAGATGTAGGGATGGTGGTGCTGTCAGTCCTGGCTCAACCCTCTCTTCATCCTTTTCTCCCAGGCCTGGGAGTGATGCAATGATAGCTGGCATTTCCATGCATACATAAAAGTAGGTCTGGATACCAGGGTTTTAATGATCTCCCAAATGCCTGTCCTATTGTGGGTAGAGAGGTGCACTTTAGTATTGGGAAATGCTCCATAGCCACTCCTGGCAAAGGAGAAAGATGTGTCAATCAGGCTGAGCCAGGATGTGACCCTTGGGGAAGAGCTGGCAGGGGAGCTGGGACGTTCTGTGCAGTGTTTGGTGTGACTGCCTGCCCACACTTTTCCTCCTGTTCTCACTATTTCAACTTCACAGGTTGAATTGGTTCAGAGCAGCCCAAACTAAATGAGGAGAGAAATGATCAGTCAAATGTTTCTTAAATCCTGTCTTTAAGAGATAAGTGCTTGGCTGGAACTTTAAGGCAGGTAATGAGGCTCTCTTCAGATCAGCTTGTGATGTGAAAAGTGCTAGATTGACCAGGCTGCAACTGGAAGAAAGCTCTGTCACAGCCAGGGATGGTGCAGCACTGGACTCCCCACACTCCGGCACTCTGCGCCAGCTGCTGCCAGCTGCTCTCTGCTGCCTTTGGCCTCATCCTGGCAAGGAGGAAAATGCAGCTTGGAGCTGTGGGGAGCAGCCTGCTCACACAAAACTGAGTGACTCCCTTCCACACAAGGAATGTCAGTCAGTGCTTTGGACCCCAGCCCCAGTTTGCTCCAGCCATGCAGGCAAGAGCTTGAGTTGAGGTGGTGAGCCAGAGGACCACTGTCCCTCCAAAGGACTCTCAGAAGTTTTCAGTTTAAAGCTGACAGATCTGTTTTGCTAAATAAATCAGAGTGATTTCAAGCCTTGCAGTGGCTCTTGAGGATTCTCTCAATCATATCTCAAGGTGGTTTAAGGAGAGAAGGAAAATGATGTCATTCTTCCAGCAGCCTGGAAAGGATGTGTTGGTGGGATCATCCTTCCTTTTCAAGACACCGTCCTTCCATCTGCAGTGGGGCACCAGCAGTGCTTGTCTGCCTCAGGATTACACCTTCATACCTACCAGAGGAGTTGGTTTGTTGGAGGAAAAGTGGCAGTGCAGGGAGCAGCAGAAGAGAAGGGAGCATTGCTGTGCAAGATGGGATGTGCCACTGTCTCTTCCAAGCTCCAAAATACTTGCTTCTCCTTTAGTCTGTGACTGGGAAAGAATCTGGTCTTATCTGCATGCTCTACACGACAATGCTGGTGCCAGACTCATGTGCCCTTGCTCCCTTGTGCCATTCCCGCTGAGCAGCACTTTGCCATCCTGCTCTTCTCTAGGGCTCTCCCAGGCAGGAGCTGGGGACCCTCTGAGCTTTCTGGTTTGTATCCAGGATTTTTAGGCCTTCTGTTGTTAATTATTGAGATGTAATAATGTGATTAGTGCACTATTAAAAAAATCGGTGATATGATTACCATGGATTTAATATCACATGATATATCATTACATTGTTACATGGTGACAGATGTAATTGAAATACACTTATTGGAGCCTGGGGTCATATTTCATTCAATCACAGCAGCACCTCCGGGGGGCAGAGCAGAAATGGCTAAAAAAAAAATAAAAAGACATCAGGATTGGAATTTGTAATGAAAACAAAGAAACTTGCAGCCTGTTCAAGTGTGGGGCAACTGCTGCTCTGGCATTTTCTCCATAGGAATTTAGAAAGGTACAAATTTGGAGGATTGCCTGGAAGAGATTGGTCAGTTGAGTTGAACCTGTTTGCTCAGGGGACCAGCAGGAGGATGTGTGCTATGGATCTGTACCCAGAAGGCTTCCAGCCATCTTGCAACACATGAGCCTGGCACTATGGGCACTATATCACTGGCCTCTTGGTCTCTCTTGGCTCATTTTTAAAAGACGAGTGGACCCAAAGATAGTATTCACTGTGCTGTGGGAAAGCCAGCCAGCTACTCCCCACCTTCTGCCTAACACATTTTTGGAGTCAGGGATAACTCAGTTGCCTCAGTGTGGCTCAGGCTGTGCCACAGAGGAAGGGTAGGCAGTGGTGAGCTCACCTGCACAACTGTGACCTGGGTCATGTTTCTTTCCATGTCAGTGAGAAGAGGCGACATCTGTCTCTGCCACATTATCCTCGAGGGGATCTGCACATGGGCTTTGGGCAGCTGGGGTGAGGAGAGGAGCAGCTCTCATGTACCCTCTGCAGATGCAGCCAGCTAAACCGGAGCCTGGGCAGGGAAGGGACTGGGCTCTCACTGCCTATGGGGCAAGGCCTGGGCTGGAGAAATGTATCTGCAAGAGAAACACAAAGATCCTGCCTGTTGCTGCCTCAAACCTACTGCTTCTCAGCATGGTGGTCGATAAGAAGCTGGTGGTGAACACAAAAGTCTCCTTTTCCTTCATCTTCTCCCCTTCCCAGGGTCACCCACCCTCCCAGTCCCCCACAAGGCAAGTTTGGGGAGTTGCCTTAGACAGGATCAGGGGTGTGGCAAGACCTCAGAGATCCAGCACAGCATACTTAATGCACTTTAATTACTCTTTTCATCACCATGTGCTAAATCTCATCCCATACAGGGGGCAGAGACGTGATTTTCTTTCAGGTACACCTGTTCCCACCTCTACTGTGGGTCCCAGGGCTATTTTATCTTTGCAACAGACAGTGTGTAGGTGACTTTGAAACTGAAGGGGATGGGTTTAATCTTGCCCTCATCCAAAACAAAGGAAAGAGGAAGAATTTGTGGACAGAGTGAAGGCGACTTTTCCACCAAGAGGGGAATGGCAGTGTGGTGAGCTTGAGACATCTGGATGTTTGCATAATGATGTAGCAGCATCTGGCCCTGGTCACTGGCTCAGCATTCACATGTTCAGCACAGCATCACCCCCTACTCCAATGTGTCTGTCCCAAAAAACAAACCTTACTGATGCCTAAGGGATCACTTCTATTTTGGGCTTTCAATTCTGTGTCCTGCCCCCCATAAAGTGCTCTACCCCTCTTTTGTGGAGCCAGCATACCCATTTTAAGCCCTTGTTTTGCTGGGAGCTGTGGAAATTAATTTCCAACTGGCATGGGAGCTCTCTGGCTGGGAAGACTCTGGCAAGCATCTTTCTTTTGAGGTTAAAAACATAATTTCAGTGTGAGCTCTGCGTTTCAGAGCTTTTGTTGGTTTTCTCCACCCCCAGATGGTTTGTGTGTGTGATTTTAAAATAGCCTTCTTCTCTTGGTTGAAGCTAGCTGATGCGTCCACTTCTCATTTGAGGATTGTTGTGTTTTATTAATGCTGTTATTATTCCATTACTGTCATTGTGCTCTTTTATAGCAAATAGCTTAATTTAGTTGAGATACACAGATGCTGAGAGTTTAAGTGAAATCTTCAGCACTTGGTATGCTGAACACTGAGCAAATACTCCCTAAGCACTTTCGTATAAACCTTTCACTTAAAAACAAATAGGCTCCTGGGGCAGTGCTGGGTGGCAGGAGTTTGGGAGAGGGGAGAAGGGGTGGGGGACTACCTGTTTAATACTATTACAGAGGACCTCATAGTTAAATGTGACTATAGGTGCTGAGGAATGGAGCTCCCACTGAGGATATCATCCCCAAGATGGGCTGTGATGGGCTCTTCCCTACCAGCGCTGCAGGACATGGGGAATTAAGCCACTAGTACTGCTGGGTGCTTTGCACTGAGATTTTTAAGGGTGTGGGGGAAAACTGTGCTGTAATTTCTTCAGCTGAAGCTGCCAGAATACTGGGAGAGGTGAGGAATGGACATGCTGCCACCCTGGGGTGGAAGGTACAGTGCCAGTGAAACTCAGTGAATGTTTGAAGAAAAATGTGGCTGCTGGAAAGCTGTACTGTGCTGCAAGTAGATCTTGGAGTAGAGGAGTTGAGAAATAACACTGGAGCCCAGACAACTTAGGGGCCAGGGCCCTTCTGTTAGAAATTACTTAGGTGCTTAAGCCTCCTGGGAAGCTGATGCAATCCAGGCTTTGAAGTACCTTAACTACTTCTGAAATTTTAGCACTTACTGTTGACAGATGTTCATCTGAAATGGATGCTTCTTGCTCAGTGCCTCTGGGCATTCATTAATACTAGTGATAACAATTTCAGATTGTCTCCTACACCTCTTTCCCTGCCTCCATTCCTTAAAAATAACAAAGGTAAAGCTTGTCAGTGTCATGTTATTTGTGCGCTTAACTCTTACTGACTTGGCAAAACCTGATGATTTTGGTGTTGTTGGTGCCAAAATTTCTTTATGTGAGGCAGGGAAAGCCAAGAAGAGAGTAAAGTAAAATGGAGTGGGCATGTTCCCCACACATTGAGGTTGAGGTGGTGCTGATGGACACATTGGCTCAAGTTGTCCTCTACACCCGGCCATGGCATGGAGGGTGCCATGTCCCTGCCAGGTGGTTCTTTGAGGAGCTGCAACTTTACCTTCCCTCTCTACCACCCATAGCTCTAGGATACTTCAGTCTTCCTGAGGAGGGCTCGGCTCTTCTCTCAAGCCCCCCAGGGGCAGCCTCTTTAGGGGTGCAGCTAGCAAAGACTTGCTTCCCCCCTTTATTCTGTGGCCAAGCAAGGGGAGCAGCTCTGTGGTGGGGGACAGTTTGGGGAGAAGAAGTGCTAACCCATGCTGCCTGTCCCCAGTGTGCACTCTTAATAGCTTGGGGGTCTATGGGGAGTTGCTGGAATCATTTTTATTCCTGCTTTGTGGCTTTACCTGGCTTTTGAGGCAACTGGGGTAGCTAACAGCATGCATGGAGCATCCTCTGCGGAGGAGGCCTGGTGCCCGGGTTTGCTAGAGGTCTGCTTTACCACTTACGAGAAACGAGTTAACCTCCCTTTGATCTCAGTTCACGGCTAACCCTTTAACAAAGTCCAGGATGTGCAAGGAAATCAATACTCAAGGCATTGAATTTAACACCAGCCATCAACTCAAGCGTAACACACACACTGACTGACTCCGATTACAAGGAGCGCTCTGGTTTGAAGCTTGTTTGCCAGCTCTCTGGGGTGGTGCGGGGCAGCAGTGGGGAGGGCAGGCAGGCTTACATGGCTTGCTGTCATTCAGAGAGGGAGTAAGAGGGACCTGGTGTGCTCTGCCATGTCCTCCTGATCAGCTCTCCTTCTGGTGCCCCATGTCTCCTTGGATGCTGTGTGTGATCACTGAATGCCTGTTTGTGTACACATGTAATTGTGCTTTGCTGGTGAGAAGCAATAAGACCCAAGGCAGGGCAGATTCTGCTGAGCCAGACAAAAATCAGTACTGCAGGTTGAAAATCTGAAAAATAAAATGCTGCAGGCGAGAAAGGTTGAGTGTCTGGTCAAGGAGGCAGCCGTGTCATTTCGCCAGCTCTAGTCCTCTCCACAGACATCTAATTAGATTAGTGTTGAACTAATTGGGACACCTTGTTCCGTACCAGCTTCTTACTCTTTGCTGGCACATTGGCAGTGGGCCGGCTGCCTGCCATGGTTCCACGTTGGGAAAGCCAAGTGGTCCACAGCCAAGCACTTTCTGGACAGCCCATGGACCTATTCATTACATCTCAGCTCTCCAGCCCCAGCTGCAGACCAGCTCTTCTCTAGGGACATTTGTTCCTACTTGCTCTTTGTCTTTTCACCAGCCACAGCCAGAGCTGAGACAGCACATGTAGGTCAGGGATGGGTTCAGAGGCAGCTGAAGGATGGGCTAAGGGGATGGGATGAGCATTCTATGACTCCACAGCTCTGTTCTTGCACCGTGGCTGTGTGGGGGCCATCTCTCTGCTACTCATTCTCAGTAATGTTGGGCAGAGCTCCTGGAACATGCTCCTCAGGTCTCATATCACCAGCAGGCAGCAAGGCAAATCCTACTAGCGTTTCCCAGGCTCACTGGCTGAAAAGAGCCAGCTGAACCACTGAATCTGGGCCTCAGCAGTGGCAAGCAGTGATGGCCCCTTCCATAGGGAGGAGGACCCAGGGGCATCCATGTGTCTAGGTGTCACAGACCTTCCCAGCACCTTAAAGGAGAACTGCAGACACAGTTAAAAGCCACATCCAGAGTGTCCCAGCTTGCCCAGTAAGGAGACCCTTCTTGCCTGGGTGCAGGTGGCTCCCTGTGTGCTTGCAGGAGCCCAGCCCAGCCCAGGAGGTCAGTGAAGCCTGGTGGCACCAAAGAGCTGTGGAGGCGCCTTAAGCTCTTTTGGATGACGAGTTGAGCTCTTGAGGACCCAAAGCCCTCCATTTCTGTCAAGTGTGACATGATCTTCCCTGTCACCTTCTCAGGACTATAACATGGTGCTGGTGCCCCCTTTTCAGTCCAGGTAGCCAGTCCTGCCCCAAACTCCTGCCTGGCTCTAGTGGTTCATCCCCCACATGCCTCCTTTAATAACCTCTTCTCAGGACCTTGCCATGTTCTCCTTGCAGGTCCCTTTATTGTCTGCTTTCATAACCTCTCTCCAAATTGGTTCTCTCATGATGTATTGCCCAGCCCCTCAGACCATCTCCTTATGTTTGTTCTTCCATTGAAATTGGGAAACCTCAATTTTGCCGCTGGTGCCCCAGCAGGCTCTGCTAGCTGGGCTGCTTGCCTGGTGTTTGCATCCATCACAGCTCTTAGAGGCGCCTCTGCTTTAACCTCCTCAGTCTTAACCCTGACCTGAGTCAATAATCATGAGGAAGAGCTGCTGCTTAGATGATCCAGTGTAAACTCTACCTTTGATTAGACAGGTATCATCCCTAGGCACTGGCACAGCAGCACCTTGTTAGCTTTCCTTGGTGTTCCTTTACTGCAGCCATGAGAGCCTCCAATGCGGGCAGGGGATGGGCTGCTGCCCTAGTAATCTTTATTGATCTTTTTCCTGATGTCTCATGCATTGTATTTCTTGCTTTTCTCTCATTCTTTCAGCTGCCTCTCCTTTGAGCAGCTTTGCATCTTGTGGGAGTGCAGAGAAACTCTGCTTTTTTCAATTCTTGCAGAGCAGCAGCACTCAGAGACTCCAACAGCTGTTAGATTGTTGCTCTGCAATGAAAACTTGGGTTTTGCTCCTGTTCGTTTGCTGTCTGGGAGGAGGAGGTAAGAAGGAGTAGGGCAGGTATCTTCATGCCCCTCTGGTCTGTTGTGTATGGACCAGTTTCTCTGCATTGCACCAGAGGTGTTTTAGAGAAAGTCATGTATCTATCCCAAGAAGACCTAACCTGGTGAACATGAAAATGGAAGGGATTGTAGGATGTGAGCTGAGGGAGAGGTATGTGATAAGACATGCAGGATAGCAGTGGTGAGAAGGTCCTGCAGGATCACTCTGATTTCCTTCCCATCCTCCAGGGCCTGGGTTTTCCAAACAGATTATGAAACTGAGATGTGAACATGCTGGTCACCCAGCATCCCTCCCTTGCTGCCACCTTGCAAGCACCTAACCTTGGCAATGACAAGTGATGGAAACCAGACGGTTGGATTGCCTTGTCTGGCACCTGCACTGTGAATGGATGTGCAGTTGTACATCGTCTCCCCTGTGCTTTTCTCTTGGTAACCTGTCTGTTGGTCTCTGCCCTCTATGGTCCCATCATCCCCATCTGGCATGTTTGTGCACAGCAGCTAAACCATCGCCAGAGGCGTCCTTGCCAAAAATGTCCAGACCACCATATGCTGTGGAACATGCTGTGTGTGGTGCAAAGGAGCAGTGTGTCTGCTCTGGACAAGTGGCTTTGTTTTGCACTGGGAAAAACTGGAGTCAAAATGTCAAAGCAGTGTTTTGCACAGGAATAGATTGTTCCTTTCCAAAGGGCAGCAGTTATGTCCCTGGCTCTTACTTTGTGGTTCCCAAGCAGAACTATTCCCATATAGTGAAACAAGCCAATACTTTGGCTTTTCCATCCTGGCTTAGGATGAAAAGTAATGTCTTTGGTCTTTCAGTGGGGTGGATGCAGTTTCCCAGCCCTTTGCAGCAAGAGCACACTCCCTGCCAGGAGGCAAGGATGAGTCCCAGGGATGTGTTGCTTCTGCTTCCAGCACGTTTGATCCAGCCCGTCTCTTTCAAGGTGTGTGGAAATGAGCTACAATCTCATCATTCCTGCGGAGGCTTCTCGGAGGAGATAGCAGAAGGGTCACAGCGCCTCTGGAAATCTCCCTTCAGGTGATGTGCCGTCGCATTTCACAGCAGACAGACAGAATAACCTTTAGGGCATGGTAAGAGGCAGCGTTTTGAACTCTGAGCTAGGGAGCTCAGGAGCTCATTTCTCTGACACATCATCTGTGTCCCTGCTGGTTCCTGCATCCCCCTGAAATACCTTTGTCCTAATCCATCACTTCCTTAGCTAGAATTAAAAAAAAAAAAAAGCTTAGCAGTTGGTCCCTTGTGTGCTGGCCACACAAAAGCTAGTCTCTCCTGCAGAAATGCACCCAGACCCTCTGCTGTGGCAAATTTTGCCTTAATTTGAGTTGGTCTGAGTCTGTGTGGTGATGGGGGGCTGCCCCACCAGGCTAGCTCCTGGTAGCAGGAGCTCCTGGCGGGCAGTTCTCCTGCACTCACTCCCCTTTCCTGCATTGCAGCCTCGGTATGTAGGTCCTGAGTTACATTTTGTCCCCCCACATTTATCTTTGCAGTAGTGGGGAGATGAATGGGCTGGAGCCAGGTGAGCTGGGGTACATGTAGGCTGGCACATGCTACCCCTATGAACCAGAGGCTGGGAGCACTGGGAAGAAATCACTGACTCTCCCT
Source organism: Toxostoma redivivum (assembly GCA_013397375.1). Classification (NCBI taxonomy): domain Eukaryota; kingdom Metazoa; phylum Chordata; class Aves; order Passeriformes; family Mimidae; genus Toxostoma; species Toxostoma redivivum. The sequence continues at coordinate 183,547 of VXBI01009828.1, forward strand.
CCTCCCTGCTCTGGAGTAAATAATGGTACTTTTTATTTAGCTATTATTTCCCAGTGGCAGATATCTCCTCGGCTGTCTGTTTAACTATCTTTATCTCGCCCTCCTTCTCTGTTTGATATAGTTATAGATAAACAGATAGCTACCTTATTAAATAACATGTTTTAAGAGACCAGTGGTATGGTTAACATAATGCAGCAGCTGTTGATTTGTCTTTCACTGTTGGTTTGTTTTTTGTTTTTTTTTCTTAAGGAAATGCTTTAAATAAGGCATACTTCATCTATTAAAAAAAATACACTTGTAGCAGCTGCTAAGCCCATCCATAAGCCTGCTTTACGTTGTATTTGTGATGGGACTGACAGTGCATGGAGGAGCCTGATTATACACAATTCCATTTTAGCAAGCCCTGCGATGTAATTTCACAGGGCGATCAGTGTTTGAATGTAATAGCAGCCTGTGCTAAGGTGTCAGAATATTAAAGGCGCTAATGGAAAAGCTCCCTGGTACACAAGGGGGACAGCATTACAGGAGACGTCGCAGATGGCTGGGCACTAAACTAATGGGGCAGGATCCAAAAAGGGAAAAAAAACCTAGAGAAGGGAGAGCTCACGGGAGCACGGGCACCTGCTTCCCTCTCAGACGGAAATTAAACAGCAAGCGAGGGAGAGGCGAGCGTGTGCGTGTGTAAAGATAGAAATTGAGGGGGGAAAATACCCCCTCTTGAAAGGCTTGAAGGTTTTGACAGCAAGCCCAGAGCCAGCTTTGCTTGGGAAAGGCTTGGGGTTGGATTAAAGGGGTGTGTGGGGAGGTCTGAGCATCACAGCCATAGTCTGCCCTGGAAAGAGTGATGGATGGATACTGTTACCCACCCTATGTAATATGGCAAAACTGCAGTTCTCTTTGGTGGTTGTTCATCTCCAGCTAAATCCACGGAGGGTGAGTTGTATCCACCTTGCAGCTGCCCTGACAGCTCAGTTCTGCAGTAAGGTGCATCTGCTGGGGCCATCATGCTCATTTCTGTCTTCTTGTATACAGGGGCTGATGCTGGGTCTGATTATGGGGCAGTGTCAACATTTTCCTGTTTTCCAGCACAGTTAGAGGCATCTTCTCTCTCTCTGTGAACCCCCAGTTTCCCAAGGAGCAGCCAGAATTGGACCAATCCATTCCTCTCTGTATGGAGAGGCTTCTGTGCCTGTGGTGAATCATCCATGAAGTGTGCTTGTGGGTTTTCCTTGGTATCATACCCAGCTTCCCGCTCTGCTGGCCACAAAGCTGCGGTAGGGAAAGGCTTAGCGCTGCTTTCCTGCTTGAATTGGCCCCACAGGGGCTGGCGTGGTCGGAGGATAGCCCTGCAGGACGTGAGCCTGTCCTTCCAGGGCTGGAAGGGTAAATCAGCCACATGTAGGTACTCCCTGGAAGCTGTCTGCCATGTCGTCAAGTGTCTCTGCCTTTCAGGCATTAATCGGGAGCTGCTTGTGTATCTTAGTGCTGGGAGCCAATTGTATACATCAGAATAACCCAGCTTAGGTCTATCACCCTGCAGTGCCACCAGGAATGCAGGGACACTATGGGAAGTCAGCCCTGCCTCTTGTCCCAGACTGGGAAAGGCACTGGGCATGTGTTGCCCAGACCCTCTGTTCATGCTAGTAGCCCCCATCCTTGGGCTGCTTTCTTGGTGGTTTATGGGTCTGCTTGTCCCCTCTCCTGGGCCAGCACTGGCTTGTGCACTCCCCAGCTCTATTTCCCAGCCCTTCAGGAACCCAGACCTGTAGTTTTGTTTTGCTTGTGACCAAACCCAGGGCTTTGACCCAGATCTCCATGGCATTAACCTAGTGTGTTGACAGCCGCAGAGCACACAGCAGTCGAGAACATTTTATCCAGGATAATCCGTAGCCTGGGAGCAAGGCAAAGACTGTTCTTGTTCAAACACAGGGAAATGTGAAGCCTAAACCTCTTGGCACTTTGACACCCTGGAGTCAGGCACACCAGTGTGTTTCTATTGCAGCCTAAGCCAGGGCACATGGTAAACCTGCATGGCAGCAGGGACACCTTTCTGCTGCCTGATGGGACCACAGCATCCAAATGCACCCTGGAGAGGGGCTCTTGGTGGCTACAGGATCCCTCCTGCCCCTCCTGAAGTTCAGAGGAGTTTTAGCAGTGAATTTGTACAGTTGTGGCTGAGCTGAGATATTGCCAGGACACAAGCAGGATGAGGCTGCTCAGATGTGTCTGGATGGGAATAGGCAAGGCAAGAGATCACAGCGTGCCTCAGTTTCCCTTTTGCAGAGCTCCTATGTACAGAGCTCTGATGGCATGGGCTGCTTATTTTAGTAAGGAGAAAGCACATACAGTTATGCTGCACCCTCTGCATCTTCCTTGACATCTTGGTGCCTTCCCTTAAGATTGATGTGTCGTCCTCCCATGGTCTGGGGGCATCTTACCCTCTGTAAAGCATTTCCCAAAGCTGGGCAGAGCCAGGCTGCTCCTGTGTGCCTAGCACTCACCTTTCAAAAAACAGACCATTCATCTTTTATTTGTTTAATTTACTCCTTGATGTGAGGCATAAAGTTGTTTCTGTTCTAACAAGCAGTTTTGCAAATGGACTGAAGTGGACACCAGCTGGGCTTGCCAAAGGCTCCCTGCATCCAGGACACATGGGAAGCTGGCTATGTGGCAACTGATCTGTGAAAAGCCCTTGTGTGAAGAAGGCAGAGTACCAGGCAAAGCCTCAGCACCTTTTTAGCAATGGGAGAGGATTTTGTCCAGATCTCATCCTGCCACTGGCAGGAATTTCCAGTTTTCCCTTACTTCCACCCAAGTGGGACCAGACCCTATGCATGTTGTCCTCTTTTTCAGTGTGCCAGCTGCTCTTGGAGAATTTGTGCTCTAGAGAGTGATGTTCCCTGGGAAAGGGCACTGCTCACTTCTTCCCCAGCATCGTCCCATATCCAAACCCCAGCCAAACCATGTCCTGCAGCAGCCCTGCAGATGTATTTGGCAAAGGACAAAATGATTTTGTCACCCCCACCCAGTAATGATTGGCACAGATGTTTAATTCAAGGCTTAGGTTCACAGGTGCTACATTGGGCAAAAGTTGTTTTTGTGCACCATGTACCACTCATGAATGTTCTCAGTGCACAGAGAGAAACTAATTAAACATGAGTGGTGTTGATGCTGTACCTGGTCAGTCTGGAGGCCCCTCTTGCCACTGTGTTTGTAGAAATTAAATGCTTCTTGTTAGTGGTACAGCAGAGATCTCTAATATGCGTGGACAGAAAAGCAGGGATGGATGGAGTTGGTGTCAGGGCAGCAATTGCTTATCGTGCCTTATCTGGGAATATGAAACTGTATTGCATGACATCCAGAGGCAGGCTGAATAGATATGCCAATTCATCTCGAGCCCAGGCTTTGACAAGCTAGACTGCCCTTGTTGAAAGGCATCAGTCAAACAAGAGCTGCTGGCTGCTTTTCCCTTTTTTATACTTTTCTCTCGCTCCCGCGCTCCCTCTCCCTCTCTTGCCGCCTCCCCTCCCTCCACCTCTTTTTTCTAAGCTTTTTCCACACAAAATTGAAAAGCTTTGGAAATAATAATAATAAAAGCTCCCCAAACTAATACCATTTTAAGTACACCCCCCTCCCTCCCCAAATGGGATTGATAAGGAACCCCAGTGTATGAAGGCATGTTTAGATAACATTGAGAATATTATAGCGGGTGAGAGAAAGTAGGGGGAAAAGCTTCCTGCCGCGTCTAAGCTGGGAAAGGCGACGGCACCCGGGCTAATACGAGTGTTTAATATTTGATGTGTTGGGATAAAGCAGGATCACCTTCGAATTGAATTGAGTGTCAGAATGAGAATCTATTACTGAAATTCTTGTGTGATTTGACAGCAAAGCAGACGATGTTATTCTTCACTAGTTACCGCAATCTTCTCCCCTACATCACTTAAATATTTTTTTCTTTGCTTGAGTAAACACACATTATCCTTTTTTTCCACCTCCCTTTCCTTTTTTCTCTCCCTCTTTTATACTTTTTTTTTATTTATTTTTTCTTAAATCAAACCTGCCTTTCACAGGGCTGATGGAGTAGATTGTTATTTCTTTATTTGTCCTATTAAATGGAATTCCTGATCATTTAATCCTGCTTTTGTAAGTGATTTAAAAATACTTGAAAAGCTGTGAATGTGGCAGCACTTCTGACTAAACTGCTTAAAAGGCACACGTTATATCTGGGTTTAGCTCCTGCCTCCTGACAGCCAGCGAGGGTAGCAAGCTCCAGTGCTGCCAGAGCCATCCCAGGCTCCGTGCCTCCATCCTGCCAGGCAAGCTTTCCTCTGCGCCGTCCCTGCCACAGAGGAGGTCTGCTATTGTTATCTGGGGCTTGACAAGCTGCTTATTCATTACCTGACTCTTCTTTAATTGCATTCAGCCCTGTTCAGGAGCCTCCTACTAAATGATTTGGTGGTGGGATCAGCCCCTCAGTGGTGTTACATTTGCCTCATATCATGCTGGTAAATTTGCATGGCAGGAAATCCCAACAAGAAATGTCCACCTTCCATTCCTGGACTGGCATGCAGTTAAAATGGGAACACTCTGGAGCCTCCAGTGTGTTGTGTGCTATTCAGGGATGTCCTTCAAGACAGTCCCAGCCCTAAAACCTTACAGTCACTAAAAACATTTCTAACTATGTTTAAAAGCCCACTTAACCATATACATGACCTCCTTTTTCTTCCCACTGTACGAGGTAATATAAAACCTTGATACCTCATTGTAGCAGCAGTGGAATAAGGGCAGTTAGATGGGAAATGCTTATTTTGGGTGGATGCTGTGCACAGTTGACATGACAGGAGGAAGATGATTTTGCTGTTCCACAGACATTTTCTCCATTGCAGAAATGTCAGGGGGTTCACCTTCAATCGGCAGGCAGCTGTGCCAGCCTAATTCTGGGGGAGCACAGCTGGTACCTGCTGCTTGCCCAAGCTAAGGGCAGCTGGGAGTTCTCACACCTTCTTTCTGTGTATTTAAAACCATGTATTTTTTATGTATCTTTTTGAAATTCTTAATGGAGATTTTCAGCGAAACCCACCACTTTTCTTATTCCTTAGTACCCACCCTTCAGCATCTTCTCAGAGAGCTTAAGCCCCTTTGTTCCTGGGAGGATTTTTTCCAAAAGGAAACATTTTCTCTGTGTATTAATATTAAAATTACAACTAGCAGATGAAACATAGCATATAAAACCTCTTGGTAGGACATGTAAAGTAAAATTAGTTGCCCAGCTGGTCAGGGCAGGACACTCTGTGCCAGTCTTGGAAGTTCTTGCTGCCGTGGTTTGTGAATATGCTCATGCCATTGCAAAGCACATAGGTCTGCTTCCCTCCTGCCCTTCAGCTGAAGCATCCAGGGTGATGCAATGCCACCAGCTCTAGTGGAGGGCAGAGGGGTCAGGAGCTGGCCAGCAGGTCACAGCATGGACACGTGTGGAAAGAACAAGGCTGGCTCTGCCAACATCAGTGCATTGCCCTGGCAGAGCTCCGGCAGCTCTGTGAGGACCAGCTGTGTTCCTCCCTCTGCATGTGGGGAGGATTTGTGGGGCTCCCTTATTCTGAACAGGTGCCTGTTTATATGCTGTGGGGTGTTTAATTTTGTCTTAATGTGACTGCCAAACACCGGTTTTTGTGAAGTGTGCTGGGCACTTCCCCATAAATAAATGATGGAGCATTATTCAGTGCACTTAGATCAATACATCAGCTTGACAAGTTCCAGTTCTGGGAATTTTCTGACCCCCTGGAACATCTTCTCTGCAACTGTGCTGCTTATAATCCATGGTGTGCAGCCTAAACAAACTCCAGAGAGCAGCATATCAGGACCCAGCTGTGTTGGTGCTGTCGCTTTGCCTGCCCCAGCATTGCTGGAGATGGACACTGATGTGCACTGGGATTGCAGCAAGGGCAGGAGAGCCAAACTGGGTGCACACTGCACAAGCAACCACCACCATGGATTGCCCAGCCTCGCTGGTACGCCCTCTGTTCCAGCACAGGGGACCATCATTGTACCCCAGTGCTGTCAGAAATAGGACACAGATCTTGTTTCAGGCTCTTTGCAATCTGAGGCAGATGTGTTATAGCTACTGGAAAGGTCTGTGACCTGGTGCAACAGGAGGTTGGTTTCAGACCTTTTTTTGCTCTGTTATAAAGCCAGCCTCAGATGCTGTGATTCTGCGCATATGTCATCTCTATGCCCCATGTTTTATCCTCACTTCTGGTTTTTGGATTTTCTGCAGGATATGTGGGGTGCGGGTTACCTAATGACCTATCTCCCCACACCAGTACTTGTTTAACAAGGTGTGGATTATCTGTGGTGCTTGCTCTATGCATGGAACCACAGTATGTTCCTAATCTCCTGCTGCTATTAGCTCACATTTATCACAGGAGTATCTGCTTACCTTTGATTCAAGATCCCTCCATCAGGGACTTAGGGCAGTACTTGTCTGTGAACTGCTGTGTATGCCTATGGGATTGCATAAGTAAATAAATATAATTAATAATCATCTGACTTCAGAGCAGCATTGGCAGGGAGGTAAATGCAGCCTTCATAGAATTACAAACAAAATCAGGAAAAAAGGAAAACCTTTCTAGGAGATCATATGAATGAAAATAATTGTGTTCAGGCTGCTTGAAAATTATTCTGTAAACATTGTTCAAGTGGTTTTTAGCAGATCAGAAACATTGAGTTTCTCTCTAAATTGGAATTTTGGCCAGAACCATTAAAAAATAGATTTTTAAAAAGATTCCTGCATTTTTATCAATTAAAATGCAGATAAAAATTAAAAAAAAAACCTAGGGTCCTGGCCCTGCTTCAGTGTCTGACCTAAAAGGGAGAAACCCAGTCTCTGCAACACTTAAGACTGAACCAGAGGAGGGACAAAGTAATGCAGCTTCCTCACAGAAAAGGTTTCATGGCATTTTTTAAAGTCCTTTGGCTTGCAAGTGAACCAGGAGCATCTCAGACTTTCTCACAGTTTGCCACAGGGATAAGCACTGAAGGGACAGGGGTCTGCACCACTGCTGGGTTACAGAGCTGGCAGGGATGTGGTTGACACCAGAGTCCCAGCAGCTCCAGTGAGCCAGTGGCCATAGCCACCCCTGCAGGCTAGGTACGCCTGGTGCTGGTGAGCCACCGGCGCTTTCTGCCTCGCTTTAACAGTCAGAAGAAGAACTTTCCTCTTTAAAGATTAAACGTTGTCTTTAAATATTAAACAGCAAAGCTCCTTGCTCTTGATTGTGTGGCTGCTGCCAGCAGGCGGCTCAGAATTGCCACTTTTAATTAAAAAACTTTATTTTCCAGCACAGCCCAGCAGTGGCTCCTCCTCTCGGCCAGCGGTGGCTGACCTCTCCCCTGCCTTCATCCCTTCATCATCGCTGCCTGCACTTCCCTCTGCCTGCAGCAGTGATGGTCCCTGCCAGCCCCGAAGTGTGAGCAGCCTTGTCTGGGACTGATCAATGCCCCTGGCACTTCCTTCCAAAACCCCAGGAAAAACAATTAAAACCCGATCGATCCTGCAGGCAGCTTTGAATATGCATAAGTGCACACTTGACCTTCAGTGGTCAGGCCAACTTCCACCCCAGCTGCTTAGGTAGTTTGCTCAGGTATTGCGCTGTACCGAATGACCTTGATCAGGAAAGCAGAACGCGATGCAGAGATGGGCCCCGTGCTGATCCAGGGGCTGGGGCAGTGCTGCCAGCTCCCTGCTGCTGCAGAGCCAGGGGAGGTAGGCTGAGGCTGGCAGTAGCACCCATCTGCCAGGAGCTTTCCAAAGCTGTCCCTGTGGCTTTCCTGGGGTCCTGCCAGTCTCCCCCTGTGCTCCCTCAGTTGCTCCTGGCCAGAGTCCAAGGGATGTCTGGGCTGGGAAGGCAGCCTGTGATATGGTAGCTCCCTGGCCAAGGTCACCCTGGTCCTTCCCCATCTGGTATATCCCTTCCCCAGGATGGCCCCCACTGCTGTCCAGCCACTGGTGCTGAGCATGGGAGCCTTCCTGTGCTCTGCCTGTGTTTGCTCTGTGGGATGGAGCCCAAGAGAGGGAACAACACGTAGAACCACTTCTGCCACCTGGCAGCTGGGTGGCAGGATCCCATCCTGCACCCCAACCTCTGGCTGCCCCCAGCCTGTGGCTGGCTGGCCAGCATCCTGATCATGGCAGGGAACATACCAGAGTGTGTTTGTCAAAGGCAAAGGAAATCTCCCCGTTGTGTACACAAAGTGTAATTTCAGTGAATTATGCATAGACTTAATTAGGAGTTTTAATTGCTAATCATCTCCCAACAGGATTAGCAATGCTGTCTATTAATTATCTGTGGAGCCCCCTGTTTTGCTAAGGCAGGAGTAACAAAGCAGCATGAATGGCTACATGGGCCACTAATAAATTAACTCCCCCAAGCCCTGTGGCTCCTGGGCGGGCTGCCAGCAGAAGGGGCTGCGCAGGCACTGGACCTGCCTGCTCTAGACAGAGCAGCAGGTAGCAGGAAAGAGGGACTGGCAGGACGTCCCAGCAGCAGGCAGGTGGCTGGTGGGCTGGTGAGCTGTTGGGGGACACATCTCAGCTCTGATCACCCTGTTCATCCCCATTCCTGCTGCAGGGAGCATCTCCCTGACACTTGCAGCCTGCAGAGTGTGTCAGCAATGCCCTGCCACACTGTGGCTGCGGTTAGTGATGATCCCCCGCTGCAGGAGGGAGATAGGGGCTGCTGCATTGACCTGATCTCATCTGGGGACAATGGCCCTCACGGCAGCAAAGATAGTGCCAGCATGAGCGATGCTAAGCCCACGCACCCTTCTTACTGCTCACAATGCGTTCTGAGCTTAATTCCTCAAGATGAAGAAGATATGTGGCTGTCAGGCTATAATTACAGCTGTGCGTGTGACATGGAGGCCCGGCTGCTTTTATGTTTGCATTGTCCAGTGGGTTTTTGTGCTGCTTTGGCTCCTAGCTGCCTTGCTCCTCCTGGAAGCTCTGCCAGAGGATGCTGTGGGTATGAAGCAGGCTCCCTCTGGCCAGGCTCTGTGCAATGGGGTGAGCAATGCTGGCTCCCAGTAGAATTTATCCCAGTAATGGAGAGCACCAAAGCAGTTGGGGCTTGAAGGGGGAAAGGAGAGGGAGCTGGGAGGGCTGTGCTTGCTGGGGCCTGAGAAGGGGCCTGCTGGCCAGGCCAGGCCAGCCTGGGAATGAGCATCCCTTTCCAAACCCCCTGACTCCTGTTGGCAATCCTGTTAAGGCAGGAGTGGGTGGATGATTTTGGAGCAATTAAAGGACATAGGGGATGAGCTTATAGTCCCTGGCTTGCCCCCCCACAGCATGGTAAAGGTGGCCTTGAGTGATGCAAGCCTCTCAGTCACAAGATTGTCATGTGTACAGGATACCACCAGAGGCTCTGAACACTCTAAGGAGAATCAGGTGGGACAAGGCAAGGTGAGAGTGCTTTGCGTGGGCAATTGCAGAAGAGCTGCTGTGAGGGTGATGTGCGGGTCCATACTGAACACGGTGAACACAGACACACACCAACCCCTCAGACCTACTCCAGCCCCAGGAAAAGTCAGACCTGGACATGTACAGAGCATGCTTGTACATGGGCTATGTCTGACCCTCTGCTTCTCTCTTCCAGGCGTACAGCTTTGCCATGGGGAGTTGGCCAAAGAACGGGCTCTTAGACATGAACAAAGGACTGAACCTACAGCACATAGGGAGGCCTCACAGCGGGATAGGTGAGTGATGCTGCCCCATGCCATTTCCATCCCCACAGCTGCTGCTCCAGGTGTGTGAGACATCCCTCAGCTCTAAGACATTGTCCAGTCTGGGGTGCTGAGAACAAACCAAAGGGCTGCAGAGTCTCCAGCTGGTGGAAGGGATGAAGATGTGTCAGGGCAGAATGGGCACATGGATGACCTCTCTGTCCCTTGCACACGCCAGTGTGCCAGACATACCTGCCAGTCCACTGGCTGGGGAGCTGTTTCCCTCCTAGACTGCTCTAGCAGTGTTTGGGTTAGGGTTGGGTGTGGGCAGCACCAGGGGCCTGGAGCACAGCACAAAGGTTGCCAGGCTGGGTGGGATGCTCTTCCTGTTGGACCAGTCCTCCAGTTGCTCTGGATGCTGCAGTCATTGGAAAGGAGGCTGTGCTGCCTGGCTTGGGAACTGGCTGGAAACACACTGCAGAGCGAAGATGCGTGATCCCAGCTGGAGAACTGAATCACTGTCCTGTTTGCTAACATGTATGTTGAGTTTTGTGGTCCTGCAGCATGCTCCAAGATAAACTGATAATGCTCTGAGATAAACAATGGCAGAGATCCATGTATCCCCCAACTCCTCTGCACCAGAGATCACAGTGATATGAGAGAGCCCTGGCCCAGGACACTGAGGCTGTATATCTGTTAAGCCTGCTGCTTAACAGTGGGGATGCAGAGCTAGTACAGCAGCAGGCTGTGGCACTGGGAGGAGCTCAGATTTACTGGGCTGTAGACAGGGCTGTGACTCAGGGCTGCATCACTCTTATCTGTCTTGTTTCTCTGTGGAGCAGTGGATCGCCTCTTGGAGACCAGTGGTCAGGTATTCTCTCTGCCTCCCAACCCTTCATCCACAGTGACTTTTGAGCATTGAAGTTTGCAAGGAGGTAAGATTTACTTGGAAGTCACTGGCTACCTGGGCCTTGAAGAGGCTGTTTAATATTGTTTCAAGACTCTAACCATTAAACTCTCTAATCAATCCAAGTTAAGGAGATGAATTATTTAAAGCTCACCAGCTTTTAATTAGCAGGCTCCTTTTGAGCTATGGATCTGGTTGCATTATTGACAGAGGTAGCATTAAAATTTGCTTCCCTGCCTGGGAGCAGATTTGCCTGGATTGTGTGCCATGTTGAGAAGATCTTGGGGAGGGAGCAGGAGCTGCAGGAGTTGTGTGTGCATGTCCTGCTCTGGGGACTTGGGCTTTTTCGGGGGTTTCCTGGTAGATGCAGAGTTGGTTTCTGCCTCATCATTCCTCATTCTATTTGTGTGATGAGCTCTCTTGTTGCTGTCATCCCTTACTCCAACAAAGTGTCCCCATTCTCTGGAGTATCATCTGTCTGCTATTGGTTTCTGCCCCTTTATCTCAGTGATGTTGTCTTGCACAGGTGTGACTCCTCTGCCTGACAGAGTTCAGGGATTTGCTGCTCATGTCCCTTCTTATTCCAGTCCTTTAGGAGAGTTTTCCCAAACTCCCTCTGTGGAGGAGCTTTCCCAGTACAGGGTGAGCCATGGGCTAATTGCCCATGGAAAGCGAGGCCCAGCACCCGAACGCCCTTCTTGCAGCACTCCATCCCAATGGCAAACCTGCCTTTCCCACACTGCTTGGAAGGGCTTTTACATGGGTGCTGTGAAGGATGCCAGGCCAGCAGCGTGACAGTGACATCTTCTTGGTACTGCCAGTGGTGCATATGTGCCCTGTGTGTTACAGGATGCTGGCTGCTCCATTTGAGCTGGCTCCAGAGCAGATCTCTCCTCAATGTCTACAATGCTCTGACTGCCTGCAGAGATGGTAGCTGCTGGCACCATGTGCCTGGTGGCTTTACCAGTAGGCTGAGTACCCCAGAGTGAGCTGGAGTCAGGGAGAAGAACTCTTCCTCCTAGCCATCTTGGCACCAGCAGGTACAGCTGCTGTCAGGGCTGCTGGCTTCATGGCTTGTTACCCTGTGTCCCTCTGGGAGAAGGCTTAGGGCAATGCTGGTGTCTAAAGACATGCCTTTCCTGGCGTTTTTTCAATGAACCAGCTTCCTGGCTTTCTGGCCACTTCCTTTCCCAGCCTGGCCTAGGCATGGATCAGGTGTTGGTTCTAGTGACAGCCCAAGAGATTCCCAAGTCAAGAGCTGAGGAGGAACTGCTCACTGCAGAGGCAGACTGGCTTGCTTGGGTCCAGCATTGCTGCCTCATCTTGGAGACAGTATCAGTCCTCCACAGCCAAGTCCTTCCATATTCCAAATTGCTGATGGTCACCCTGCACCCTTACCTCTCTCTTATTTATGCTTTTGACTGCCCATGCATCAGTGTTGGGAGGAGCCATCCATCCCTTTCCCTGCTCAGGCTGCCCTTCCCTTCCCTCTCTGACTATATGGAGCGTTGCTCCCAACATATCCCTCCCTTCTCAGCCAAATAAAGGGCCCCTAATCAAGGTCTGCTGCAGAAGGAAGTGGAGAACAGTGAAGACTGTTCTCAGTTGCCAGCCTGCCCACAGTGAGACAAGGAGCTGGCTGTGGATCTGGGGATGGTCCCATGCCATCTAGAGCCTCCCTTCTCTTTATGCTCAGCCCTGGAATGCAGCAGTGTTGAGGGAATGTCAGGGAGTTGAGAGGAGGCTTCTTGGGTCATCTAAGGGGGGGTCAGCCTCTGCTTTTCATGGCCCTCATGGGTCGCTGATGGCCAAAAATCTGCAAACCAAAGACAACTGAGAAGGGAGCAGCAAGGAGATTTGACAGCCAGTCTCACCAGTTTCACAGGTACCATGCACTGTAAGAGGTCTGTGCAGCTTCTTTCCTGGCAGTCTGGGGAGCAGTCTAGGGAGATGCAAACATTCCTGTGAAGCCTCAGTGTGCTTATACAGGAATGCACAACACGGATGTTTCCCTTCAAATCTGACAGAAAAATTGCAGTGGATAGCCACTTGTTTTTGCAAACAATTTGCAGGGAATTTTGCTGTCTTGCCTGATAGATTCTGTATTGCTTTGTTTTCAAATCATCCTCTGTTTCACTGTCTCATCAGGTATCTGTTCCAAATCCCTGCACTTGACATGCTCTGGAACCAGTCCTGCTCTATCTTTCATCTTCTTTCCTTCATCATATTCAAAATCTGCAGAGTTCAGGGTGTTTGACACCCTGCAGGGCCAAGGCTGGATTCTGGAGGGGAACCACCTTTAGCATCCAGTGGATACAGGCAGGATGGGTTCGTGCTGGAACACAGTAGAATCTCCCTACATCCCCTGGAACACAGCTGCACATACAGCAAGTTGCTGCACAGAGCTCAGGTTCTAGCTTTTGTCTGGTTTCTAATCATGAGCAAGTGAGCTGCAAAGCTTATTGAGGGGTTAGAAAAGTGATTTGTGTTCCCAAATACACCAAAATGTATCTGCATACACTGCAAATACAGCTGCCTTGGGGTAGGATGGGTGCAAGTCTAGTGCCATTGTGTTCTTGAGAGAAAAAATGTAAAGGAACGGGGGGAAATGTACATATTTCAGAATAAGGAGATAGAAAAGTACTGCTCCAGAGGGTGGGGATGCAGAAATTCCTTTGGAGATCAGAAAGGAGCAAAAAGGGTATGAAGCCTATTCTTTCATGCTCTTTCTGAGGTTGATATTTCAGCTCTAAGGATTCTCTCTGGGTTGAATGTGTCCCTGGAGACTAGAGAGGATATTTTTATGCAATTTCCATCTCTTCTCTAACACAAGTTAGATATGTGTCAGCTCCAGTGTGGGCTGTAGAATCTTGGGGTGAGGAACTTCTCTTTGTCTGCTGTTTTATTGGCCCTCAGCAAAATGAAGTTGATTCTTGCCAAGAAGTTACTCAGTCTTACATGTATGGGGACATTGCCATTCTTAACACATGTGTTTGAGGCAGTGCTTGCCAAAAACAAGCTTCATCTTTTAATGGGAGTCTTGGCACTTGCAGACAAAGACCAGCATTCACAGGCTCCACACCAGTGGAGCTGGGTACCTGTGTTGGGATCTCTCTGCTGAGAGTCAGAGACTCCTACAAAGCAGAAGGATTAAAATCCCAGGTTTTAGTTGTGATTTCAATCAGACAGCAGATCACCTGCATTCAGAAATTAATTTTCTTCTGGTTTTGCCTTTTTTAAGCCTGTTTCCCTGAAAAAAAGGTCAAATTTCACTGAACAGCACCTATCAAACCAAGTGCAGCTTTCCTTACTACTGCCCATTTTTTAAATCTGGTTATTCTTTTACTCATTCAATACTCTATTTTTGCTACATTAATTTTGATTGATTATGTAACATAATATGCCTTTAGTCTTAGTTTTTAAATATTTTTTACATTAGAAAAATAGTGAATTACTATTTGTTCTTGAAGAGTTGGTGATTAAATTATTACTCATGATTGCTCTTTTGGATGAAAACTGTAATGCCATGTTAATGCACCCCAGTGGTAGTTTGAATTGATTTTATTAGGAAAATCCTCTTTCCCTTGCAAATATTCACTATGGAAGGAAAAGTAAATCTCAGAATACTTTTTAGGTAAAAAAAATCTGGTACATGAAACCAAAGCAAGAAGTGATCAGTGAGCTGGAGGAGTGTTTCTAGAAACCAGCCTTTCAAGGTTTTAGAATGAGTACATCTCATAGTCTCTCAGCTTGATTGGTTGGTTTGTTTGTCTTCACTGATTACTGGAAAGATAAAAGACAAACCTTCTTTTCTATTTTAAATCCTTTGTTGTTTCTCAGCTCTGAACTAGCCAGTTCTTGAACTGAAAATACACCAAAACCAGCAAAAAAATTCCAAAACTGCAGAAGTAGCAGCTCCTACTGGGAAAGATTTTTTTTCTCATTTGTCAGCTCTGCTTCCCTCTCCAGTGCATTGACTGTCTTTAAAACATGACATTATTCCTTGCTACTGATCTTTTTTGAATCTAATTTAATGTAATTGAATCTTTAAAGTTTAGGTTTTAGCATATGCATTATTGTGATTTTAGATTAAGTTGTAAATGTCTGGTTTGGAGTTTGTTGGGTTTTTTGTTTTTTTTTTTTCGGGGAAAGACAGTAATTAGCTGCTGTGTCTCTTGCTAGTGAACCCTTAGTACTCATCCCAGGTGACCAGGAGATGTGGTCCCTGATGTGTGTCCTGACATGGTGCCCTCACTGGGCTGTTTTACACCAGCTGTCATCATCCTGTGAGCTCCAAGCCTCTGCACAGACGGCTTCACCATCGTCCCTGCTCCGCAGTTGCCCTGGCCAGGGCTGTGCCGCGCTCCTTCTGTGCAGGGATCTCTGCCCATGCCAAACAGAAAAGCCTTACCTGCCTGGGCAGGTCAGCAGCCCATGCAGTGAGCGACCCAGCAAGCCACCGTGCCTTGCCGGCTCCATCTCCCTCCTTTCTTTTCTTGATTGGAAATCTCGGAAGGTTAGGGTGTGATATTGTTCCTGATCCAGAGCATTAATTAGGCCTCGAAAAGAAGAAGAGGAATTGCGTGTTTTTAACAGTGAGGTTAATGGGATGCTCGCAGAGTAGACAGTTTTAATGAGCTTCAACTCGATGTGCAGTGAGTTTACTCTTTGTGTTAAAAGGGTCACACTGCAGTAGTTTGATGTGGATTGTCTCCTGGCCCCCAGTGTCATAGGTGAGCGTCTGTCAGAGTCCAGTCAGAGCGCATTTACTTAGTGACACGATTCTAATTAACTACCTCGAGCTGCCACCGCCGCGGGGAGCTGGGGCAGCGCCTGCCGAGGAGCTCCTGCCCGGCGGAGCCGTCCCTCTGTGCGCCCGCTCGGTCTCGGCGGTGCGGGGCTGCTCCCCGCGCTGACAGTGAAGAGGAGGGCGGTGGCAGGTGACGGGCCACCCGCCCTTAATGGGGACCTCGGGCTGTCAGCCCAGCTCTCCCCCTGGAGCTTGGCGGGGGCGGATGAGGCTGCGCCTCACCCTGCAAGGTGCTGGAGGTGTGTGGTCCTGGCAGTTTGCTGGCCTTATTTCAGCTTGCTCTCACTCTTCTCTGTTTTCCTTTCCTGTCTTTCCTGCCTCTCGCAGCATCTCTGTGATCCTTGGTCATCCTTGGTGCCCCCCTGCATCCTCTGCATCAGGGAAGGGGGAACAACGAGGTGGACAGCCGTTTGTGAAACTCCCCTTCATGTTTTTGACCACTTTTCATCCCACCCCATGTGGCAGAGCCAGTCCCACCCTCCCGGTTCATCCCAGGGTATGGGAAAAGCCCCAGAGAACCTTGTGCTCCCCTAGAGCAGGCATACCCCATTCTTTTTGAGCTCTGCGCTTCTCAGCGGAGGTGGCACTTGCACGGCATCATCCTTCTGCTGAGGGATGCTGAGAAGGAGAGCCGAGAATGGGCCTCATTCCTGCAGAATGAGGCACTGCCCCGCACACACACACAGTTGCCCCAGCTCAAGGCAGAAGGGGAGGGACTCGAATTAAATAATTAAAAGAGACTTAAGTAAAAATCAACAGAAATGTCACCAAATGAGCAGTGTCATTTTGAATTAATGCTCATAAAGGTCAGGCGGATCCAGAACAGGTGGAGCGGCTGCGCGCCGGGTGTCACGGCGTGTCCAGCACCCAGGCAGGGTACAGGGACCGGCACAGCCGCTCTGGGGGACCCGCTGGGCCGTGGGCACGGGGACAGCGTGGCTGGAGGGGTCCGGCTGCGGGCACCGGGCCCCAAATCCCTGAGGAGCGGCGGGGAGGGAGGGCTGGCCAGGCCAACCGGTTAGAGGACGAGCAACTGTCAGAGTCCAGTCAGAGCACATTAACGCGGTGACATGATTCTAATTAACTACCGTGAGAGGTGTCACAGCTGGAAAAGCAGTGAGCAGAGACAAGCTTTTAAAAAAAGAAAAAAGCAATGTGACAGTCTTTTTTTTTCTCTTTCTTTTTCTTTTCTTTCCTTTTTTTTTTTTTAAAGATGAAAATTCCCACAGGGAACCTATGAAGTTTTTNCCCTCCATGTGGGAGTGGATCTAAAGATAATTAGGATGTCTGGCTGCCTGGGAACCTGAGCCGGGGCTCTTTTGCTTTCAGTCATTTAAGTTTTCGACATCTCTCTGAAGGGACTTGGTGGCGCAGTGGATTACTGCGCGCCAGAGTGACAGAACACTCTTCTAATCGTAAACCCTTTTTAGAAAGGATTCTGCTCTCTCTTTTTCCCCTGGAGCAGCAGGGGGTATGTTCTGATCACTGCAGCTCTGTTCCCATACATGCTACAATGGGAAACTCAAGGTCTTTCAGCTGTTTCCTGCAGTTAACAAAGGAGGCACAGAAGAAAGAAAGGAAGGATGATTGAGTGTTTGTGTTGACTGCACTCACCCCTCCATCCTACCCTGCCAAAAGTTGGTCGTGTGCCCATCTGACCCCACTGCCTGACAGGGGTGTGATGGGTTTGTCACACCTTGTCCTTGGCTGAGGGCTCGAGGTCCCAAAGAGCAGCCTTTGGAGGGAGCATGAAGGCTGCAGGGACTTCAGCTGCCTGAGAAAAGTCAGGATGCTTCCATGTGCTTCTCCCAGTCACCAGGCAGGCAGTGACAATGCTGGCTCCCTGGGGATGTATGGAAGGTAGGCTCGATTCCCTCTCTTCTGGCTGGAAGCAGTTGTTTGCAGCATCAGTGTTAGACTGAAGATTTAAGAGGGATTTCTGGATTGCTTGCAATGCTGCAGTGCCTGGGAAACACAGCTGCAAACCGGGGCAAGTCTGTCTCAAGCCTCAGATCTGGCTGATCTCCAGCAGGATGGCTCTGCCATCATCTCGGAACTGCCCTTTGGCACAGCAGCAGTTCTACTGTCTTCCTCTGGCTTCTTGTTTTAGGAATAGTGGTGGGGACTGTCTCCCTTGGCAAGAAGATTTGCTGTCCTTCCCTTCCTCTCTTCCAACCATGCCAGTTGTGATCCTCAGCCCAACACCTGGCCCAATTTCTGTCCCCAGTGATATATGAGAAACCTCTCAACTGTTGTAGTAGGAGCACAGGTAGAGGTTGATGGTTTGTATTACATTTGTATTATGTCTGCTCTGTTTTAGTGATCAGCCAGTCCCAAAACCAGAAGTATGCAGAACTGAAGTGATCTATGCTGTAGAGACCCTTGCACTGCCTTGTATTCATTGCACTCCTGGCTATTTGTCCAATCTTTTTAGTTGTCTGTGGCTGAACCTTGCAAAATATCCCCCTCACATACTGCTGGAACAACCCTTGCACTGCCTAAGCCCTGTCCAGTATTGTGCTGGGCAGGTAGAACATCTTTGCTAGCACTTGTTCTCCTGCCCCTGTAACAGACAGCACTTCCAAGCACCATGATGCACCCTCTGACACAGTGAGATGTGTTAGGTGAGAAACCTTGGAAGATCATTAACTTTCTACAGAGCGTTTTCTGTAGAAAGTAGCAACGTAAAACACCGAGTGACATTTTGATTTCCCATAGATTCTTTTGGTGCCTTGATGTCTCTGCAATATGTCCCAGACAAAGCTAAATGGTAGCGTGTCTTCCCTTACCTGTGAGGAGGGGAAGAGTTTCCTGTTAATGAACATAAACATCTCAGTTAAGGGCACGGATTACCTGCCCTGCTCTGTCCTGGGCTCTGGTGGAAGGTGTCTTCTAATGTCCAGTTGTCCTGCAACAGCAGTGTGTCCCCAAATTTGCCTTCACATGACTGCATCCAAGGGATTCACAGGCATGCTGTTGTCCCTCCCAGGTTAGCCCTTGTCTCCAGAGTTTGGGCATCTACGTTGTCCCCTCTCTGTCCTCCCTAGAATGCACAGGGCTGGTGAGCACTTGTGGTTTGCCTTTGCAAGTAGGAGAGACTCCTGCCCAAGTTTTAGTAAGGATCTGCCTTTAAGGAGAGTGATGGCAGAGGTGCAGAGGGAAGGCTGTGTCAGCAAGGGATGCCAGGTTTAGAGCTGCCCTGCTTCGCCTAACGAGAACCGATTGCAAGGTGCAGGAGGGCAGGGGATAGCAGTCAGCCAGAGAGACTCCACCGCAATTTAACAAGTTTTCATTCCCCTGAGTTCCCTGATAAGACCCCCCTCGAAGTCTGTACAGGAATTCATAAGAATAGGATAATTAGGATGTTTCAAAGCTGCGACCCTCAGAGGAGTCCTTGGATTAATCTGTTTTTTCCCTTAAAGACATCTGTAACTACAATCTTTGTTTCTCTCCTCTTCTTCCCCCCCTCCTTCTTTTCCCTTCTTGTCTGTCTCTGTATCTCCTGTCAAACCGTGGCAGACATAAATGACAAAGAAATCAGAAAGAGAGATCAATGCAGTCCAAATTAGCACTTGGAGATAGACTGTGCTGGAGATGTCAGAGCCTGACCCCAGTTGATCTGCCAGCCTCCACTGGTGATATTATGCAAATTGCATCCATCTGGCAGAGCCCAGTAAAGGACTAATGGGGCAGGGAGGTGGCCAGGACCAGGCACCTTTGGGAAGGGGAGAGAGATGGGGGGTCTTTGGGGAGGGGTGTCCATGATCGACGGGGGAGATAAGGTACTGCATTGGCTTCCTTTGCACTCCTGGGTGGATTAAAAGCCAAACTCCAGATACGAGATAACCAAACTTAATTTTGCTTTTTATTTTATTCCTTATTGCTCCCCACACGCAACCTAGTACCAAAAAGAAGGGGGGAAAAAAGGTGATTCTTGGTGCTCATTTCCTGCACGTCATTACCACTAATGGCAGTTTGAGGGGAGAGACAAAGTCGGGGAAAGAAAGCAAAAAAAAAA
>VXBI01009828.1:203010-272376 GCA_013397375.1 Toxostoma redivivum
GCAGAAAAAAAAAAGCTGGCTGCTTAAAAGACTGTTGTAATAGGAGCAGGGATAATAGAAATCTCAAATTACGGTGATCGCCTTGTTAAGAAGTTTGAAAATACAGCCAGATTGTCTTTAATGAGAGAAATATGGCTGTTAGTTAGTGAAGGAGGAGGGAATGGACCTTGTTTCAAGATCTGTAGCTCGTCCATCAAAGAGGCACTGTCTGTTTCATTTCAAAATCCTGCTCCTCTGCCTGATATTAAAAATAGTTGTTAAAGGCTTTGACTAGCAAGACGATTCTCTTTGACTTCCTACTCTCTTTCCACCTCCCCCAAAAGACTTCGCTAAGATAACTTCTGCTTTAAAAAACAGTGAAGCATGGAAAGAAAGAAAGACTAAAGTTTTGGGGGCTGCAGGATGATACTGCCTCTGGCACTCCAGGGTGCCTGGAGCTTTAAGCCTGAGCACTGCCAACACCCACCATGGCCATTCCCACCATGGCAGAGGGGAGCCTCCTCTGTGCCACGTGCTGCTGTGCCAGGATGAGCACTGAGATGTGGTACCACCGCTGCTTTCCTCTTGACAGCCCTGACCCAGGCACAGGGCAGCAGTGGCTTTTTTGCCATCTGGACCCCCATTAAGTGTCATGATGCTGCTTTCCTTTGGTCTACCCTGAGCCTGGGAAGTGGCACCAGGCCAAGGTTGAGGATGCAGAGAAGGGCTCTGACAGAAGCCAGGTCTGGCAGCTGCCCACGACCCCCACCTCTTGTGAAGAGCTAAGGGGCACCTCTGTGCTGTTAGGCTCTGACCCGTAACTCCTGCCTCGCTGTGGTGCTGACAGTCCCCTCTTCATTCTCCTCTGAAATCAAAGGATCACATTAATTGGTTTCAGGATTGTGGCCCCATTTCCTGAGTGGCTGTTTAAGATAACGAACTCAGAGTGTGTTAATAGCTGGTATAGCTCAGCAGAGGATCTAGGAACAAGGCCTGGATAGGGAAGATGCTGCAGGGTGAGGAAGATGGGCATTGACACATCAAAAGTCTGTCCAGTGCTGTGTTTTTCTCTCCCTGATTTGCGAATCAGGGTAATTCCCTCACTCCCAAGTTGCTAACATTTTGAAATCCCAGGGCAAAGGACACTGGCCACAGAGGATAGCTGCACCAGCCAAACTTGCCCTTTCCCAGTGTGGCCTTGCTCCTTTCACAGATCTGCAGTAGGATCAGGGGGGATCTGCTTGTATCCTCCATAGCTTGAGGCTCTTCCCAAAGGTGAAGCTGCCACTGCACAGGTTGATCCCAGCTGTCCCATTAATCACCCAAGTTCTGGCTTGTTCCTAATTCTGCAGGAGAGACCTGCAGTGGGCTGCGCTGGGATGACAGTGTTTCCATCTGTTCCCGAGAGTCATGAGCATCCAGCTCCAGCTTGGAAGCTGCATTCTTCTAATATAGAAGAGCCCAAGCAGTTTCTCCCAGCCTGGGCCCTGAACTGGGCTACCAGTGTACAGGACCTGGAGGGAAGCAGGAAGGGAGGGTCATGGTCACTGCTAAGGTTGGTGTACTAGTCCATGATGCAGGGACCAAGATTCCATGTTCAGTACTGTAGTTGGACATGTCTGCCCTGTGTGCTTAGAGAGATGACATGAAGGAGGAGCTCAAGGACTCCTGTGAGTTTTTGGCCCAGGGATGCAGCAGGATCAGCTGGCTGGGCTGTCATGCTGGGTGGGCTGCAGAGCTGTCCTTCCTCATCCCCCCATGGCACAGAGCTGATTTTTAACCATGGAATACCCCTACCCAGAGATGCAATCCAAACCCCCAGTGATGGAGAGTGCCTGGTAGTCCTGGGTCACTTTTCCCACTATAATTACTGTTAATTACTTGCAGGCCTGTGATGTACAGGGGTAGCATCCACACAGCCGTATGGGCTGCCTCTGCACAGAACTTCCTGCAGTACACCAACACTGCATTGCCCCTTGTCTCCTGCCCACCTCAGCAGCAGGCATGGCACTGGTGCTGCTGGTTGCCTTAGCTTCCCAAGGCATGCATCTCCCTGCCTGCTGCCTTCTCTCAGCCAGGCCCCACAGAGAAGGGGACCTGTGTGCTGGCACTGCCACCTCAGGAGCCTTTCCCCAGGGGCTCTGTGGATGGGGTGAGCTGCAGACAGCAGGACTCCCAGCCCTTTGCCCTAAGGAGGGCACAGCAGCATCACCTTGCCAGGAAGCCCACTCCAGCCCTTAGCTGCCAACTGCCTGGTACTGGGGGTGTTGGGGCTGGGTCCCTTCTCCCATGCTGTGTGCTTCCAGCCAAGAACCACTGATTTGGCTCTATGTGCATGCCCAGGAGTCTTAGGGCTTGGCAGTTGGGTCATCTCCAGCGCCCACAAAGCCTCCTGCTCATGCTCCCCCCCTCTGAAAGTACATACATAACAGCCGAGAGAGGCAGAGAGGGAGAGAAAAGGAGAGATGCCAGCTTTGCCTCCACGCTCCCATCCAGAGCAGTCTCCTAATGAGAAGAATATGGCTGCTAGTTAGCAGAGGGGTGTGTCCTGTAGGCTAAAATGAGATAGTTACACTGCACTGATTGAAGGTTGAGGTTAGAGGGCAGCACAATTATGTTCAGGAGATTCAAGGGCTCTGTTTGATGCGGCAGTTCTAAGCTCCCAGCCAGTGTCAGTAGTTTAGCTAAGGGTTTCTTTTTTTTTTTTTNTGTGGGCTAAAGACAGGAAGGATAAAAACTATGGGAATGAGTTGTTTCTATTATTATAAAGTGGTGTGAGTTTTCTTTTTTTTAAACTACCAGTTCACCCCCCTTTTGCTTAACTGTTTCCTGATCATTACTTTTTAAGCTGCTCAGAGGGAAGAAGAGTGCATCCCTTTTCCCCTGGAGAGTGGCTCTGAATTTCCCCCAGACAGGAAATGTGATTTTTTAGTGTCCACTTCTGTTCAGTTCACTGCCTATGGATCAGGAAAGCAATTAGCAGTTCAAATTATGTCAGCACCAAATTCTTTGTCTCAAAATCATGGGTTAAGAGTTGCAAAAGAACCTTAATTGTCTGGTGCTGAACTGGATTTTTTTTCCTGAAAGCATTTCCAGTGCTTAGGGCTGTTTATGGGGGGAGCCTCTTATGTTTTGAAAACTGTGGGTCCTTTTCCCAGAGCCTGCAACAGTGTTCAGGCTCTGCAGCAGCATCTCTGGGCTCTCCAGCCTGTCTCCCATCACTTGGCTAGCTGCCTTGCAGGCAGCCATGCATCCATCTCAAGATGATCCTGGTGACTGTCACCCATCTCCACTGTCCTCTAACCCATGTGTAGCTCTCCGGTCACTGCAGGCAGCCTCTGCTACTGACCTGCATGCACTGCAGGGAGATGAGGACCAAAGGGACTGCTGGCCTGCAGCAGCAGCACATGGCAGCCCCATGCTGCCCGTAAGGAGGCTGTTGCTCTCTTGATGGCAGCACCCAGCCCTGCTGTGCTGAACACTGGCCTGCCCATCTCATCCACCCCAACCTTATGGATGAATGAAGGGATGCCTGCCTCTTTCTCTCCTTGCCTGCTCCCCTGGGCCCATTTTGTCCCAAGCCCACACTTTGCATTGCCTTTTGATCTGAGTGACAGCCTGGTTTATTTACTCTAATGGTTCTCAGTTTTAAATGTTAATTCCTCCCTGAAGAAAATGTCTTTTCAGGATGAGTTGCCCATCAGCAGAGACATGGAGGGTGTGTTGGCATCCCCAGCCTCTGTGCAGAGCCAGGCGTTCCCCCAGTGGGCAAGAGCCTGGGAGGTGATGCCCAGGGAATACCTAAGTCTCTGTCATCACTGTGGTTGGGCTGTCCCAGGGACACCTCATTGCTGGGCAGATCGAGGTGGCACAGATGCACCCCTAGCATCGCAGTATGTCCCTGTGCAGCCCGTTTGGCACAGTGCCACACACCACTGCCACAGCCCCCTATAATCCTGGCTGCTATTAGGGGTTGATGGATTGTCCCTGGGCCAGGGTCTCAGTACAGTCCTCTAAGAGGGACGAGGCACACGCAGAGACAGGCAGGGGCCTGCTAGGCTGCCACCATCCAACAACAATTTCTAATCTTGATTGGAGAGGAGGGCGGTGGGCTGGGGGGGGAAGAATCAGAGATAAATGTTAGCTCATTTCTTAAGTAATTAGTTACCTCCTCATCCCCATGTTGTAATTGTGAACAAGCTGTAATGTTTAATTAGTGTGTAAATGAAACCCCAATTTCATAATGGCTGCGGTGACAGCGCTAAGTGAGACAGGCACAGAAGGGGCTGCATTGTTTCAGCAGGAGATGAAGCTGTCGCCCAGCAAGCCAAGCGTCTCTGGGAGAAAATGGAAATGATAAACGAAGTGAGGCTAATTAGCAAAATCCTACAGGCCCCACTGATGGTTCTCATCAAGGGGAGGTAATGAAGCGGGCGGGCCAAGCTGAGGGGGGATTAATTGGAGCTGATTGCTGCACATACAGGCACTGTAGAGCAGTGGATGCAGGGATGCAAACTTTCCTGCTTTTCTCCTCTTGCCTTTCCCCAGACCCAGCTGTGGGTAGAGCCTGTAGGGGGACACAGGTGAGAGTCTGGTCCTGAAGCAGGCAGGACACAGATGCAGAGGAGTGTTCACTGCCTGCAGGTGTTGGGACAGAGGCACGTGGGCACCCATCCCACATGAAAAGCATAGTATGAAGGATCTGAAACATTGGAGAGATGCTGCAGGGCTGGTTTATAGCACAAGGAGGATTATAGCTCTTTGATAGCTCACTTTAAGTCCCTCCTCCTGTGCTGACTGTATTTTGAATAGACATTTGGAGAGTAAATAAAGCACCTCTGCATGATGGGGGATAGGGAAGGCATGAGTCCTCCCTGCTCCCCTCTGGCTGAGAGTTTCTGCAGACCTGATACCTGTGGCAACACAGTGTGGCAACCGAGCTGGAGCTCACTGTGATGGGAGAACCTGGGGCATTGTGGAGCTGAACTTTATCCTTTCAAGCTGTGTAAGAAATGCCCTTTCTGCAGCTGTTGGCACACAACCCTGATCACATTGCATTACTTAGTGACATTTCAGGGAGCGCACGGAGCCCTGCTGCCAGTGGGCTCGGTCCCAAATGTCCCATCCCTGCTGTGGGTGGGGTTCGGCTGCCTGCGGGCCAGGCTGCCCCACAACCTGCTCTTTACCTGCTGCCAAATCAATATCAGAAGTGAGCAAAAGCCTTGCCAAGCAGAAGAGAGGACAGCAATACCTCTCTGAGCTTGCATGCGTTAGTCTGTCCAAGCAAATTATTAATGGCTGCATGTGGAACCATGGTACCATGAGCAGGTCTCTTCACTGTCTCAACCTTCTTTTCTGACAGAAAATGAGAGAGTGAGTTGTGTGCTTGACAAGTGCCCATACCTGGGATGTCCAGTGCCTGCCCAGAGTCATTGCATCCCTTCCTCATGGCATCTCCAAGCCCCCCCACTGCGTCTCTTGCTGAGTAATGCGAGATTTCCCTGGGCCTCCAAGGGCTCAAAAGAGGGGCTGAGCAATATTATTTATTCAGTTGTTTACAGAAGCGTTTGATCGGGCATAGTTCTTCACTGCCAGCCTGTTGTGTATTATTCATTGCAATAATCTCTGCAGATTGTGATAAACTGTAACTGCGGCGGGGCAGCGTGTAGCTGGGCTGTACTGCCACCACTGCCTGCTCTGGCCTCTAAAATATCGGCAGCTGCAATCATAAATCTCAATTTACAAGTGGGACTATTGCACGGGGAGTTATAGTTATACTAATGATTACTTCTCTGTCTTATTTTTCATGTTGCAACAGAGTAATAAATTTTTAAAAACAGCCTGGGCAAAGCGTCAGCAAAGGCTGTGCGTCCTCTCACCATGCTGTCAGCAGAGAGGGGCATTCCTGTTCTCCAGCAGTCATCTCCCTGGCGGGGCACCGGCTCCACTTCTCAAGGAGGTGGCTCAGAGAGGGGGGACTTTGTGTCCTTACACTGGGAAACTCCCTGGGCATAGTGGGGCAGCAGGCTGGAGTGTGATGTTGGGATTAATCCTAATGCTTGCTGTACTGGAGAAGAGAGCTCAGCTCCCTGCAATGTCTTTCCTGCTGAGAATGGGGACTGAGCCCTGCATTTGTCACTATTCTAGTCTTTCTCAGTCAGACTTAGGACATCCTAGGATTGATGGGGCCAAGAGATGAGGATCTGATGGCTGAGAGTGGAGCTGGCATTTGGAGTGTGTATCTTATTCCTGTAACTCACCACACTTCCAGCACTGGGGCTTTCCCAGATACAGAGAGTTGGAAGCTGTCTTTTTGCAGATAGTGTGGAAATGAGGTGATGGCTTGGATAGTTCCACCTGAAGGAAAGCCCCCCTTTCCTGGAGGACAGAAAGGGTCAGAAGGAAAGGCTTTGGGTTAGAGGAACTCAGACCTTGCTCCCATCCCCATCTGGGAGCAGTGACTCAGGAACACTCAGTGGCATCTCTCCTGGAGGAGTCACCATGGGGGGCAGCCCCCAAAGACCAAGTCTCTTGCCCAGAAGGAAGCAGTGGGGCATGAGGTTCAGCGAGCATTTCCCGAGTGTTTATCACAGCTCCGAGGTCTGTGATGTGAGGTCTCTGATGGATGCCTCCATTCACAGACTTGACATTATGATGTACAGGGAGCCTAGAGATATATAGATTTTCAAAGTGGCCACTTTGAGCATAATTATAAATATCCCGCCTCTTTACATAGTGAATTGTTGCCAGGAAAAGAAGGACCCCAGGAGCTCTGAAATTTGGCATCCGGGATTTCTTGAGAAAGGAGCCTTCACAGAGGTTTTCCACCCGTTTTGGGGCCAGGATGGCGTGAGCATTAAGGAATGATGCTTTTCCTATCCTGAACCTCCCTGACAGGTCCTCCCTCATTCCTCATGGTGCTGCCAGTGTCTCTCTGCGAAGGACATCTCCAAGCACTGTCTTGGACCCTCACTTCCCCTTCTTGTCTGCACCAGCACACTGTAATATGATTTTAACTGCTTTTGAGTGGCTGGCTCCCCTTCCAGATCACAGCACAGAGCACCAGGGGCATAATGGAGCTGGGAGCAGGTGCTCCTAGTCTCTGTGCCTGATCATGGCCCCAGAGACACAGCAAAGGAGAGATCTTCACCTAGCTCAAGGCTGGCTCATCTCCTTACACTTGCTTTTGGAGCATCCCAGCCCACAGAGGACTGGGGCTCAGCACAAAGGGATCAGTTTTCAGGTGAGCAGAAGATCCCCCCAGTGAGATGGGGGTGCTGGTTACATCCAGATGGGTGCTGGATGTAAAACCAGTAGCTGAGACCCAGGCACAGTCAGGAGCCACATGCCCTCCTTGGATTCACAGACTCCTAGAAGAAGGGCAGCTGTCCTATCCAGGAAAACATCTGGAAGTCCCCCTATCATGCTTTTCTCTTGCCATTTGGATGATATCGGAGCATCACCACTTCCATTTCCATGCTGAAGCTGGGGTGAGTGTGCTCTGGGGAGGGTCTCTCCAGGCAGCTCTGTGCCCATCCCTGTATATGAGTGTCTAGGCTCAAACAGGCACCAGTTATCGCCTTCCCCACCCTGGGACTGGGGCATGCTGGAATATTGCAGGAAAAAATGAAGAGAATGTTTGAGGATTTGTGTTCTGTTTGCGAGCAGGGTCTGGAGGAGAGAAGGTCAAAGAATAAAATTGGAGCTGAATTTAAATCAATGGCCAGTAGAGATGAGAGCAGTGGCCCAATTAACTGCAGCAAGACAGGTGGAGGCTGGGGGAGAGCTCCAGGTCTCCAGGTTAGAACCTTTCATTGGACCCCAGTTTTGGGTCCATGGAGATGTGAATGCCACAGACAAAACATGGAGCATGGCCAGGGACTTGCTGGTGGGCAAGAGCTGGAGTAGCTGGAGGCTGTGGATGGTAGCAGGAGACCTAGGTGGTTTGGTGTTGATTGAATCCCCCTCCCTCCTTCCTTCTCTGCACATCTTCCCAAGATCAATGTCTCTCCATCCACATACCAGCTCTTTGTCCTTGTTTTCTTGTCCCAGTCCCTTCCCCCATGTCCTGCTGTCATCTCAGCTGCTCCCACCACCAGCCCCACTAGCTCCCCATCACTGTTTCCTCCTGCTTGTCTGTCCCCTGACTCCAGCTCTTGTTGGTGCAAGTGTTTCAATGAAACAGCTTCCTCCCTCGCATTTCCTGGGGAAGTCATTGAGCACTGAGAGCTGGGTCCCCACTTCCCATGCAGGTGTTTAGTGTGGGTGCCAGGGGGGTTGCAGCAGCTGGGAGCAGGGGCCAGCACTGGGATGGGTGTCAGTGCATGTGCAGCTGCACAGGGCCACATGCAGCTGTCTTTGCCCGAAGCTGGCTTGATTCTGATGGGAAATCCAAAACATTCCAGGTTCCAAAATCACCTTCCCAATAGACTTCAAGGCTTTGTTCTGAAACATCAGGATATATAAAAAAAAACCTTGCACTGACAAGTGACTGGAATTTAAGGGAAATAGTGACATTCTTGTCATTCTTGTTGATGGTAATGTATTAATGGTTCAGGCTGGAATCTCCTGGGAAAAGATTTCAGTGTGAATTGAACATCCAGCATAGAATATTTCAGCTGAATCACTAAATTTGGGGGAAAATCATGGTAGGTCACATCAGAGCAAGGGGAAGCCACCAGCCCCTCCTTGTTCCCAGCAGACATCCCCGATGTGCTCTTGGGGTTGGGGTGGCCAAGAACACAGCTCCCACGTCTCTAGGCCTACAGGAGTCAGGCTTTGCTCTCTCCAGCAACCCTGTGCACTGCAGCATGTTGCACATCACCCAAGGAACATTAATTAACATTGCTGGAAGATCTCAGGAAAGGTGCAATTTGAATGATCTGGCACCACAGTCATTCGGATGCTGAGTTAATTCAATCCTTGCACACAGTGCTCCTACAGATTGTTGGCTTTAAACAAACAGTGGTGACAGATTTGTTGCTGCGGAAATGTGGTCATTAAGTCAGGAGCGTGTGTTTGACCTGAAAGCGATTGAGTGATGGATGCAAGTCATTTTAAAGCTGCAGCAGTGAAAAGGATGCTCCTTTTGGAGAGCAATCTTGCATCTAAGGAGTGTAAATAATTTAAACAAACAAGTAAAGTAAGGTGAAAGCACTGCTGTGTTGTGGCACTAAATGCAAAGCAGGGCAGTGCTGCTAGTCCTGTGGTGAAGAAGAGTTCCTTTGCACAGTGCTGTTGTAAAGAGGTGCAAGGTACCAGCTTTGGGGCTGTCTGTGGGGATAAATGGTACCAACCAAGTTCCCATCACTTCATAGTCACCCATGGGAGCTGTGCACCTGCCACACTCTGAGTGTGAGCAGTGCAAGCACTGTGGGATCCCCAAGAACCAGTAATCAAAGTGGATTGGTGGACATCACTTTCATGTCCTGGAAGAGCAAGACTTACATGTCCTGCAGTGTGGCACTTTGCTCTCCAGCTGCTCCTCTTACCAAGCTGAAGGAGCCTGGTACTCCCTTGGCTTCCAGACAAGGTCTGGCTTGTCTTGTCCAGCAAGGAAGATTTGGTGAACCAGGAGCTTGGCATGCTGCTGCTCCATGCCAGCCTTGCTCTGAGCCATCCTCTCATGGCTGTTGAAGATCCTCTCACCCACAGAGTGTGTGAGCAGGGAGGGAGGGGTAAATCCGCACTGGTCATGTCACATGGGTCTGCACATTCTGCTGCTGGATGTGGTGTTCCTGTAATGAGGCTGGTAGTTACTGTGCATTAGAAGCAGCCATTGCTTAAGCCTCAATATCTCGACCATTTAATTTAATGGGGTTTTTTTAACTACCAAAAGCAATTAAGTTCACATTGCGAGCTAATCGCCTACAAAATTTCATTTCAAAGATGCTCAGACTGTTTGTGAGAGAATTGCTGGAAAGCAGCCCAAATATGCCACCACGTCTCTCTGTTTGTCCTTCTTTGCCTTCCCTCTTTCTCAACCAGAGTTAAGCAGACTTTTCAAAAGGAAACAATCACATTCTCAGTTCCCTGCTTTTCTGATGGTTTTTCCCTGATGTGAATTTTGGATGTCTAAGTTAAATGCCAGTGATTGGTGATGATTATAGTACTCAGCTGGTGCTACAAGAGTGGAAAACAGGAGTTTGAGGTCTGGCTGATGGGCAAGAGCCAGATACCTGTTGTTGGGGAGTGAGTGGGCACACAGCTGTGTACCCAGGCCAGGAGGATATGGTGGGAGCTCTGATATTAGCTTGTGTTACCACTGCCTTGAGGCCATGTGTCTGTGCTACTGTCCCTAGGGGTATAAGAGTTGCCTGAGCAGTAACACCTAAACCTTGCACAAGCCCTTCTGCTTTGGAAAAGTGTTCTGGGTGAGCTGTTTGCAGCATGTCTACCATGTCCCATGGTGGCTCGCCCCACATGCCTGCCTTCCTGCTCCTCCTCCTGCCTTAGCAGCGCCAGCCCATGGCATTCATCCGTGGCAGCCCCTGCAGGGACCAGCTTGCCTGTAGGCTGCAGGGCTTTATCAGATTGGAGAAGAGCCAAAGTTCTTTGACAGAGATTACTTGTTCTACTAAACAGCCATGTTACTGAATATGGAATAATCCCCCCTCAACATCCAGCTGGGAGTTTTGTTTCCTTCACTGTGGGCTATCATGTTAACGCTCTCTCCTTAAAGCACCTTTGCCGTCTGAGTCACCCATGTGATGCCCATCACCCGACCATCACAGTGGGCAAGGGCACACTGCACACCACTGCCCACCAAGCTGCCTGCCCCCACTGTGTTTGGCTGAGTCATGCATGGCTGCTATCCTGTTTTGGCTGTGGTGTTGCCTTCTCCATACTACCATTGCCATCCCCCCAGCTGGTTTCCCTGGATGGCAGTGGGGAGGTGATTTATGGAGTCCCACATGCACCCAGTGAGTCCAGCTCTCTGCGTTTCAGGGAGATCCATCGCACAGGGAGGGGAGGTCACTGCGTTGCAGGTTTGCTAACCTTGCCCGCTTATTAAAAATGGTAAAAGCCTCCCTCGGGACTCGTGAAGTATAGATCCAAAGAGCTCCATATGCTGTTCCCCTTAATGAGATGTCTGCCTGAAGAGCAATAGCAAAACACACCATCCAGTGCAGGGTCCCTATAGCTAGATGGCCTGGCTGTAAACAGAGCCGTCCGTCTTAATGGGCTATCGTGTAAAAACTTCTCCCAGTCAATAAATCAAAGGGGCTCCATTTATATCATGTGCTGCCTTCGCTATTAGGCTGCCTCTGGATGGCATGTTCTGATACAGAGCTCTCTGGGCCTGCCAGATGAGGCCAGAGGCTCTAACAGGCATTTAATTTAGGCTTCCCCTTGCTGATACCCATGCAGAGTTCAGCATCTGGGACTCAGCAGGGGCTCCCTCGTGGTTTGAGATGGCCATGGTGTGCAAGAAAGGGCACCCGTGGATCGGCACCTGGCAGGCATCACCTCCCCTGCCCTGCTGGGTAGGAGCTTCTGGTATATAGGGAACCAGACCCTCTCTGTGAAGGGGTGTGTGGGTTTGGCAAGCACCCCTACTCGGTCAGGAGCAGCAGCCACAGCCTGGTGCAGTTATTTATTTTTCATTCCCTCCCTTGTGCTGCTCGGATGCCACCGGAGGGAAGTTCCGCTTCAGCCACCATCCCAGGCAGAGATATTAGTCCTCATTACTAATTAAAGGAAGCAGGAGTAATTGACGGATGGTGGATGGCAGGGGAGCCAGTGTGATGAACAGCCCCTGTCCCTATGCCGGGGACGCATGCTGAGCGCTACCTGTTAGCTACAAATAAACAAACCTGATAAATAATAAATAGTTTGAGAAGAGTGGGCAAGCATTATTTAAATTAATAGGGATTAGAGGGAGAGGTCTGAAAGAGCATTCCTTCAGATGAGCTATCCCTGGACAGACGGGGACTCATTTGTTGCAGACTGGAGTAAACAAGGAGAAGGAGAGGATTCATCACGGCAGGGCCTCACAGCGCTTCTCGGGCTGGTAACAGCACGGCTGTACTTTTCCTGGCCACCCCGGCACCAGGGCTCCCTGTGTCCCTGCTGCCTCACCAGTGTCACTGTGCTGTCACACCTGTGGTACCAGGCTGGGAACTGGGTGCTCTGAGGGAGTCAGGGTGCTGTGGCAGAGCAGTGGGGAGCAGATGCTGGGCTCTGGCTGCTGGCGGGGTCCCACACCACGACACCTGCAAGTTTTCCCAGACAACTTGATGGCCACCTGCAGCCTGCCTCCACCCAGGCACTCACTGTCAGCCACGGGTTGGTCCCAGCCAGCGAATCCGGCTGCGGAGGGGGTATCTCCTCACCCCCTGATATTTGGGTACCACCCTACCTGCTCAGGGCAGGAGGCTGGGGGTGGTGGAGGAAGGAGGAATGCTGCGGGGGCGAGGAAAAGAGGGGAGGACAAACGTTCTGATCGCTATCACATCTACTCCATCTTATCACCACAGTAATTTGATGATAAAAAATAATCCGAGGCTGGAAAGGAAACATGTGTAGTGGAGTAAAGATTGAATGTAGGTGGATTGTGCCCTGGAGCGGCAGCTGGGAGAAAGAAGGAAATGTCCTTCTGTTTGACATACTGCCGAGTCGCACCCGTGCCCCCGCCTCGCCTCGCCTCGCCCTGCCCGAGGCACCGGGAGCCTGCTGGCCCCGGGGCCATGTGCCGGGCAGGAGGGTGCCGGGCTGGAGCGTGCCTGTTGCGGCTCCCCCGACACCTCCTATCCCTCCGCCTGCACCTCCTGTGATCCCTAGTACCCTGTGGGGTGCTGCCTCCCACCCCACAGCTCGCTCCCAGCACACTTCTGTTTGGTTTTTTTTCCCCTTTGGTTATGCTTCACAACTCATTTTATCAGCTGTCAGTAACCAAATGTCTTTTTTAAGGAGTGGGTTATAGCCACTAATGTACTGAATGCTATTGCACTGGCTGCAGTTAGTGTTCCACAGCTAAATTACTATAATTAATGTTCCACTAGAACTGTTTGTAACAGGCGGCTGCGGGAGCCCCAGGTCTGGGCTTTCACAGCCACTGAATTATCTCTTCTCCCCGGAGAAAGCGCCTCTCACAAAGGGGAGGGACGAGGTCAGCACTGGGACAGGAAGGCAGTAGCCGAGCCAAACTCCGGCAGATGAGTGGCTCGGGAGCTGTGACACAGACTCCCTGTGTCTCCCCATCTCGGCTGCTGTGCCCCTTGGGAGTGCGGCGAGGTGTGCGGTGGAATTCCTGCTGGGATTCTCAGGGCACTGCTGCATCGCCAGGGCTTCGCTCATCGCCCTCTGCGATTGCATTTTAAAGATGGAACACAGCGCCTAGAGAAACGCTTCCAAAACTCGCAGGGCAGTCAGCAGATATGTTTCCCTGTGCCAGGCATGGGACTTCAGCCCACACTCCACACCAAGTATGCACCCAATACCGTCCCTGCCCTCCCTGCTCCCTCTCTCAGTGAGGCAGGAGTGCAGGGGAAAAAAATGTGCTCGGCGGGCACACACACCCCTTGCTTCGCTAAATGCATTGTTCAATACCTGCAACAAACAGATTAGCCGCGGCTTTATCAGGGACAAGAGAAGGGAGAGCAGTGTGATAATGGTTTTCAGCAAATCCTCGGGCTGTCACAGATTAGAGCCGCGGCAGGAGCATTATCAGCCCTTTCCTCCTCTCCCCGTCACCTCCCCCTTTGTCTCTTCTCACCATCGGATTTCTCCAGCCAATCTATCCCTGAGAGAGCCGGGCAGATACAAGAAGAAGTCGGTTTCCATCTGATCTGCAATTGGTTTTTCTCGGCAGCCGATCCGTGTCGCAGCATTGATCCGTGGGCCCCCCAGCGCTTGTCACCTTGCGTGTCTGGAGAGGAAGGTGGCCAAAGGAAGGGGGGCTGGGGTGGGGATACTTTAAACTTGCTGTATGCCATTGATCTGCAGGTGAGAGCGTGGCCAGGCCTGCCCTGCCAGGCAGGAGGGCACGAGCCACCTGCCCTCATCAGAGGAGTTTAAATGGCTGTGACCTTATTAAAGAAGAAGAATGTCTTTGGAAGGCCAGTGGAAGAAGGGGGCCAACCCCAGGCCCTGGGGCAGGTGGTTGGGAGCTGCCCAGCCCTCACCATCTCACCAAGGGACAGCTCAATGAGACTGGCACTGGGGCGCTGGGGGCCTGCTGGGTGCCCTCCTCTCTCTGACGGTCACCCACTGCACCTACATCCCCATTTCTGCTCTGTACCTCTCTCTCTGCCACTGCAGCATCGCCATGCATGAGTGGGGACCCCTGTCTTGGCTCTGCAGGTTGCCTGAGCCTGTGGGAGAGAAGCTGCCAGGTGGGAGTTGTTGGCTTAACCCCAGTGGATGGGCAGCTTTCTTAAGAGACCTGAAGCTGCAGAAAGTTATGTTTTCCTTCAAAATGTGGACACAAGTCTGTCTTTTGTCCCAATGACTGCAGCCAGGGCCTGCAGGCCCCGTCAGGTGGGGGTTTGTTGAAATACCTGGATGCTCAGGAGCCATGGCCCAATGGGCAGGACAGGAAAGCTGTACCAGGCAGGACTCAACATCTTTGGAGTCAAGCTGGGATGTCCTGTCTGTGCCGCCTGCCCCCCCCGCCCCATACCCTTCTGCCAGGTTCCTGCTAGGGTAGAGCTGTGGCAGCTCTGCCTTAATTCACCTTTTCTGCCTGACCTGAGGGATGGCATGCTGGTTGTTGGGAGGGCAAGAGGAGATATAACAAGTAATGGCCCCAAGTGTGGAAACAGTGTTAATAAAGTGTATTTCACTTTTAATTTTGGCATATAATGTAATGATCTTTTTTAAGGCCCTATCATATTATCTGCATGACTAGATTATTGAGTCTTCATCATCTCCAGATAAATTTATGACCAGGATCATGCTTGGAATTTATTATCAGTCAATAGAGCTCAATACTGTAACAAGGCGTGTAATAAGATATACATATTTAATGATCCGGAGTAAAACAGCCCCGCTAATGGGCAGGATGAGACGGAGGCTGGAGCGTTAATTTCCATCCCCTGCCCCTTTCCACGGGAGCCTGCACCATTCAGATGGGATGCAGCCCCAGGGTCCTGTGCATTGCCTGAGGTCAGGAGCAGGGACTGGCTGGGGGGCATACAGAGGAGCACAGCCCTCATGCTTCTGTGGCTGTGAGCATGTGCCTGCTGCACGAATGCACTCGTGGGAAGGCATGGGTGCCGCCCATCCCTGCAGAGATGTGCAGCTCTATCTCACACAGCACACGGCTCTCTTACATGGTTTTGCAGGTCTGGCTGACATCCCTGTCTGCACCAGGTAAGGACTCACACATCCACTTTGCAGGTGGCTCTCTCCAGCCCAGCAGTCTGGGCACGCCTTGCACAAAGCTGCTGCTCCAGCAGCTGCTGAGATGGCTGGAAAAGCTACGGAGTGATTTTTATGTTCCAAGGGCAAGCCTGAAATCCTACCTCTGGGACAGTGCAGGGCTCTCTGGCTCAACAAGGGGAGCAGAGCCCGGGGCAGACAGATGCCCTCTGTCCACACTGTCCACACCACATGAGGACATCTCTGGCCCAGCAAAGCCCTTGGTGGGGACACAGTCCCAGGTACCCTCACAGAGTTCCCCCACACTCTGGCTCACCTGACTATCTTCCTGACAGGAGACTAGACAGTACCAGAGCGGGCACAGCCCAGGGAGGTGGCAGGTCTGTGTGCCCAAGCACCCTGGCGCTGTGTGCAGCTGCCCACAGACTATGTTGAACAGGGGCTATCTCCTTTGCCAGGTTATATTTTGAGCTGCCAATGCTGATTTTCCCAGCCTTTTGGGATGGTATTAAATTACTTTCCAAGGACTTTTAATAAGCACTTTTGATACCTTTGAAGCATGCAGCTTTGTGGGAAGATTACAGTCCTGCATCCATCTCGCTGGGAGAGAAACAATGGCAGCAGGGCTGATGTTTGATCTCTCCTCCAGAAGGCAAGAGAGGGTTTGGGTTAGACAAAGAGGTGAGCTACTGATTTACAGCTAATGTTTAAAAATAGGTAGGTCTCCCTCCAAGACAGAGAGACCTGCCCTCCTCTGTGTAATCGCCTGCCTCTGCCTCGCTGGACTTGCAGAAACACAGCTCGCTTTATTTGAAGGCTTCGAGTGCAGCATCGCAGTTTGATTCTTGGTTCTTTTAAAGCAATAACTAGGCCATCTGACCAAGCTTTAAAGAGCAGGAGAACTTTCCATTAGGAGTTGCGACACGCTCTTGGCAGCACTGGAATTGCATTCTTGCCTTTTATTTCCTTTCTCTGACATCTCATGTCACTCAGGCAGGAGAAACTCAGTTTTATAAACTCACTCATCTCTACTTTGAAATTTCTCCCTAATTAGGGTCCCAGTCCCAGTGGTGGGACTGGGTGTCAGAAGCTTGGTGTGGAACAGAGCCAGCAGCAGTGGTGGAGGTCAAACCAAACTGCTCCCTGCAGCCCAGGGACCACCTGGCCCAAGCAGCATCAGTCAGGGGCAGGGAGACAGCATCTCCCATGTCTGTACCCACGATTCCCACACAGGAAAAACAGAGCCACAAGCATCTGCATGTCTGGCCCCCCGTGCTGCCTCTGGCAGGGACCATTGGATGAGTTAAAACACGACGAGCACCCAGCTCCGGCCAGGCATGCCTTCACTGCAGGGAGAAAAGGTGTCAAGGGAGTCGAATTCCCTTTATCTGTGGATAACTACTGCTGCCTTTAACAGCCTGGAATAAACTAGCCATAAATATCATGATCATAAGTGCTTAGATATGGCAACTTTACACTGAACAGAGGTTTTAACCTTCCCTGTGGAGGATATCCAGCTCTACATCACTGACTGTTTCCATTCAGCTGCACGGCCAAAGACAAGCTCTTGATGAGCTGCTCAGAGCAGCTGCACCAGCTACTGGCTACCTCTCAGCCCAGTCTAACCCAGTCCTTACCCCAGTTTTGGGGTGGAACTCACTCCTGCTTTCAGGGCCAGACAAGAGTCCTGCTGCCCTCTCCCCCCCACCAGCATTCTTTCCTCCTCTAAGGAGTAACCAGCATTGGTACATGCTGTTTACTGGGGCTCCTGTGGGGATCCATCTTCCATTCTCATTCCCACCCACATGAGGGTCTGAGCCACCAACTTCTGCAGCAACTTGTCACCATCACCTCGTCCCTGAGCCAGGCCAGGGGTTCTGTATCAGCAGGAGGGCAGTTTGCATCCTCCCTGCACCTTGCCAGTGCCCTGCCATGACTTTATTTTGCATAGCGACTTTGAGGGGAGCTGTAAAACACTCAGACGAGTTAAATAATACACGACAGTGTACGGTATAAATTACAGGAAGCCAGCAGTGGAGCGACATTGTATGCTGAATAAATTAAAGGCTGCGTGACTTACAGGCAAGATTGATCTGCCGAGCATTTTGTTTAGTGACGTGCTTGTCATAAGGGAGAGCTAATTACAGGCGCTGAGGCGCGCAGCTTCGGCACTCGGGAGCTCAGAGCAAACTGGGCTCACGAATGTCAGCGGGGTCCCTGCACTTCCAGGATTTGCTCTTTCTGAGGCCAGCCATATGCCAGGCCCTCTTAACTGGATGCCTGCTGTTTTCCCACGGCCTTCCAGCACTGTCACAGCCCAGGAAAAGGACTGTGTTGCCACAGGGAGCTGCCACGGTTGGGAAGTGGGTGTGATGGTGTGGGAGACACAGGCAGCTGGTGGTTCTGGGGTCTGCCCTGAGCAAGGGCTGGCATTGGGGCTACCTCAGCGGCTTAAGGGAAATGGAGATATTCGATACTTAGCCCATTCTTAATGAAGCAGAGCCATATAGGAGCACATCCTTTGCTCCTTTGGCATTTTTGAGCCCAGTGCTGCTCACAAGGTGACAGGGATTTCATTGCTCTGGGGTACCCAGAGCTGGCTGAGCAGCAAAGCTGAGAGCTGTGGGGGCTGATTTGGGGGCTGAAGAATACAAAAACACAAGCAGAATTCAGAAATTAGGTAGGGATCCTGTAATAGCAGGATGCTGCCATGAGCCACCGAGGGAGGGGGCAGGCAGTCTTCTTCAGGTCACAGTTTGGACTGGATAATTTTGGGGAAGATGTACTTTACCCACAGGGATGTGGGAGACTGGTGAGAGGCTTGGATTCAGCTGGGTGACTCTAACCACCAAACTTGGGGCTGAGTTTGGAGGCTTGTCCTGCTGGGCTCCAGAGCAGTGATGGCTCCCATTCCAGGAGGTCTGTCCCCGCTGCCCACACAGCTGAGTGATGTCGTGCAGGCTGTGTGCAGCCCTTGAGGTCACGGCAGAGGCTGGGCCATGGGGCTGGTGGAATGAGGACCTCCCTGGCCTGCCACAAGAGCGCCGGTGGCTGGAGACCATGCTCCAGCCATCGGGATGTGCTCCCCTCGGGCTCGGCCGGCTCGGCGGTTGTCTGTCACTCGGTGGGATTATGAGTAGTGAGTGTAATGCATCGGCGTATGAATAGGGTTGTCTGGCTGATGGTGATGTATCGTTTTTCATTACTGCCTCTCAAGCCCTCCCTGCTCCACGTGTGGAAATTCTATTTATTCCCTAATTTGTAAAAATTCCCTCCTTATCTGATACCAATCAGGGAGGGGTAATTGGCTCTCCAGGGCTAGCGGCTGGGGTCCTGATGAAGAGATATGTGTGTCTGCTCTGGCTGTCCAGGCACCCTGCCCTGCTGCACCAGCGACACAGGCCACAATTAATAATGATTTGCAAATGGCAGACAAGCAATAACGCAGAAAGATGTCCAGCCAGCCTCCTGCCCACCCCTTAATTTCCTTCTGTAATATAAATGGCACAGGAACGAAAATCCAGCGCTGTAAATTCCGAAATTAGTTATTCACTGTAATAAATGGTTCCCTTTTTGGTGCATGGTTCTCCCCATCCTTCTCCTCTGACCCCCCCCCCAACTTCCTCCTCCCCTCCCAGCCCCCTTGCCTGCTACCTACTTCATTTGAGTCCTAATATGCAAATGCTGTAACTTAACGGGATGGTGAAGTTGATTTTCATGTTAACTTAATTACTTTGATTTATGAAGGGCTGGGATGTAGATACAGCTCCATCCTTGCCCACCTCCCACACTCACCCCTCTGCAGTCCTGCTGACCCGCTGTGTCTCTTCCCTTTTCTTCCCTTGGCTCAGTCCTCTTTTCCTCTTCTTCCCAAGTTTAGTGTTTTATTAGCTGCCTTTAAGTGGACATAAGTCCTTGCGACAATCGCATGATGCGGAGGACAAATTCCCCGTCCTGCCTTGTTTAATCGTGCCTGGATAATGGATGTATAATTGACTCATTTGAATGCTTTTGCCTACAGGAGTGCAGAGCATTAAATGTTTGATTGCCTTAATTTCCAAACAGATCATTATCCCCTTCTTACCCGCTCTTAATAAACACTTTATGAGGATTTTTTTTGTAAAGGAAAAAAATCTCCACTCCTCGTACTTCTCTGAAGTGATAAACTCTAATTAAGTCTAATATTTAAAAATATGGTAATGGTGACTTGTTTGAATAAGTGGCCTGCATTTCCATAATTTCATTATTACGTAAAACACGCTAATTATTTGAAGTGTGCTTATTACTAAAAGAGAAATCTCCTTCTAATAAAGATGAAATTGGCTTTTTTCCCTGTATTGCTGTGTGTGCCGCTCCCCTTCTCTCCTGGACGGTGAGTGGCCACAGCCAGGAGTGGGGTGATGGCAGCATTCACTTTGTTTGCACAGCCGGGGGATGCTGGAAGTGCAGGGACAGGCACAGAGGCTGAAGGACAAGCTGAGGTCTCTGTACACCCTGTGTCACCCTTGGCCTCAGCAACATTGGTACCCTTTGGACTCATGGGCTCCAGGAGTTGTTGGGAATGTTGCAAGACAGCTCAACCCCTGCTGCCCATTTCCTCCAGCAGGGGTGCCCAGCTGTCATGGCTTCCCCACATGGCATCTCCTGTGCCAGGCTATCCAGCAGCCTGTGGAGCTGGAAGGTGTCTCAGCAGCCGGGTGTCTTGCAGTGCAGAGGCCCCAGCTGCCCAGCCCTGCCCTGGGAGGGGACCAGCATGGTGGGTGCATGATGGGAAGAGAGGTTCCCAGTGCAGAGGATAGGAGGAAGCATCTTGTCTCCTATGGGGGTGACAATGGCCAGCCTGGGTGGGAGAAAGAAAGTGCCCAAGGCAGCAGGTTGATGGTCAAGACTTGTCTCCTTTTGCTGCACTTCCTACTGACCTGGGAACTGCGAGAGA
Source organism: Toxostoma redivivum (assembly GCA_013397375.1). NCBI lineage: Eukaryota > Metazoa > Chordata > Aves > Passeriformes > Mimidae > Toxostoma > Toxostoma redivivum. The sequence continues at coordinate 223,250 of VXBI01009828.1, forward strand.
TGGGCCTTCCCTGCTCCAGTGTCCCTGCTGGGGTAAACTGGATTTGGATGTCTTGCTGACCCCTGTGTGCAGAGAGTGGGACAGGCATCCTGTCCCCCTGGGACAGACACAGTTTGGGAGAGGATGAGTATGAATTGTGTCCAACCCCTCTTCAGAGCCTGTGCGGGTGCTCTGTGACGGGGCAGGCAGGGAGGCACTGGGATGAAGTCAATATAAAACTAATTTTCTTTTCTTCGTGAAGAAATGAGGTGTGTGGCAGTAACGTAATTGCAGATAATGAGGTAAGTTATTCTTAATATTCTGCACGTCGCTGTCAGCTGCACCTAATATACCTGCCGGCTGTGCGGGACATGCACAGCCCCTTGCCCCATGCGCAGGATTATGAGGCCATTAATTTGGGAGCAGCTCAGCAGGACCATGCCTGGCGTCCCTGTGGATCCCTGGGAGCACTTGGTTCTGACACGTCCTTGTTGCCACTATGGCGGGCATCCTGGTGTCCCCACCTTGACCAGAATGTCATGGTGGCGATGGATTCAGATCAGACAAAAAGTCCCTCCCAGCTCCAGTGTGGACAGGGTGAGTGACACAAGAGCCTGGCTCTGTGTGCTAGGAAAATGCTGTCACTCCCTGCCCCGACAGTGACGTTCCTGCTCACAGGGAGCAGCACGGCCCACTGTGGGGACGCAGCACCCAGAGCTCCCATTCATGATTGCTGGGGACACCAACAGCGCCAGACTGTGTGAGATCTCTGCGGTCCATACGGCTGCTCCCACTCACAAGGCCACCTGCTGTCACCCGGGGGCGGCGGTGGGGAGGCTCTGGGTGGCGGTGGCCGGGCGGCCCTGTTTCCGCTTTGCAGGGAGCTGTTATACAAAGGCAGCGGTGATATTATTCATTAACAGTAATCTGCCATTAGAACATTGACAAATGGCCCCTCGGTGCCTGAGCATCAGTTGTGGTACAGCCCATAAAGCATGGGGACAGTTTAAATATGGACCTGCTCAGCTCAGGCCGGGGGTGATCTGTCTTCCCGGCCATAGCACAGGTGCAGTGGGGTTGCCTCCAAATGAGCACGTTTAGGGGGGCCCTGCAATCCCTGACCACCCACAGCCCACCGGGGCAGCTGCCGGGATGGAGAAGCTCCCTCCTTGCTCTGGGAGCGTCTCGGCCCAGTGCACAGCAGTTGCAGCAGCGCTCAGCCCCCTGAGCCCCCGTGGTGGAGGTGTCGGTGTGGTTTGATCCTGTGGGGAGGTGGGAGAGGTGGGACAAATGCTGGCACACATAGGGGATGCAGCCCTTGCCCTTCTCCCCAGTGCCTGGGCTGGGTATGGAGGTGATGCTCTCCTGGAGTGAGTATTGCTGCTCCTGGCAGCCTGATCCAGCAGCATAGACTCCTGCTGATGGAATCCTTGAGTTCACGTTGGGTTCACAGCAATGCCGCTGTGCAGTGGCTGGTGGGAGGGCACACGCCAGGCAGTCAGCCCAGTGCCATGAGCTGGGGGCTTTCTGCTTCCATCTCAGCAGAGTGCAGTGGGAATGTCTGTGTCCCTCCAAGGACAAGGTGATCACTAATGTTGAATGACCACAAACTCCAGCCTAAACTAGGAGAGCATCCTTCTGCCCCATGTGTGTGCACATTTTGCTGTCCTTGGCTGTCACCGCAGTGAGAGCTTGGCAGGACATGGAGAGGGCTGAAACAAGGGTATGGAGGCAGTGTGGTGTCACAGTGAGTAATGCTGAAACACATGGGGCAGGAGGGTTAAAACCTGGTGGGCTAAGTCAGCCAGGGTGAGTGGAGGCTGGGGTGTCACGTTATCCCACACTGCACTGGCAGCTGGACCAAAGTAGGGTCTCAGAGGTAGCCAGCCCCAGAATCCAGCACCTCAGGGCAAGCTCAATTCCAGCCATCCTGGGCCACTGCATGGGGACATGGGGCAATGCTTGGAAGCAGCACAGCAAGGTGAGGGGCAGGGAGGCAGGGCAGAGCCACTGCTCTGTTTGCATGAGGCAGGATAACCCCAGTCTGACCCCTTTCACACACACCACACAACACCCCTAAATCAATTGCATCTTATTATTACAATATCAATATACAATATTCCTACAATAACACCATTGATTTTCTACTCAGAGGCTGCACCTAAGTCTGTTTTAAAGAGGAGGGAGTTAATAGTGCCCTCATTAAAAATCTATAGATTACCCCCCACCCCAAAAAAAAGAAAAAGCAGTTTATATTCATTAGGGCTATTGAATATAAAGTAATATGTTTGTGTAGGACATTGGAGTAATGTGATAATCCGTCCGCATATCAGGGAGAAATCCACTTAGCAACCCTGTCAGCTTGACAAGAAAAATGTGCCCATAAAGTCGGGAATACATTGAGAGAGTGAGTGGAAGGAGAGCTGGGGCGCGCGTGCATGTGCGCGCCTGTGCAGAGCCGTGCTGGCCATCAGCATGGAAACACCTTCACCCCATTCCCCTGCTTAGCCTTGGGACACAGTTGGGCACCCCTCAGGCCCCTGTAGGTGTTTGGGACTGGGACATGCCAGGTGTGCTGGGGTGGGGATCAAGTTGGGGGGCTCCACAACCTGCCAGCTCCCCGGCCCCAGGTTGGGTCACCAGATGGGACAGGTTGGTGGGTGCCAGCATAGGTGCTGGGGCAGCAGCACCACAGCCATGTGCCACTCAGGGAGAGCTGGGCTGGATGGGGGCTATAGGGTGGGCAGGGCTGCCTGTGCCCTCCTGCCAGTCTCGGACTCTGCTTGTCCCCCACCCCGTGGTCGCCTTTGCAATGGATTAAGCACTGAAAAGCAGCAGAGCAATCCCAGTCGCGCTCTCTTAGGCTGTCAATTGCCATTTTTGTAATAGAAATTCCTTTCACAAGGTAACGACGGCCAGATTTAGAGGATTTCATATTGTTAATAATTCCCCAAACAGCCATCTGACTGTGTTGTTTTAAAAGCCGCTTAGTTTTTTGCTTTGGAGTTTATGAAAATCTCCCACTCTAATATCCCGAGAGCCAGCCTATAATTGTGTTATTAAATCAATCGGAGCGGATTACATTGTAAAATCAATAGATGGCTGTAATTGCATATTAGAAAGTTGTTCTGCTGTTGTTGATTTTTTTTTACATGGATAATTATAATAAGCGTGTTTACCTTAGCGCTGATTTGGAATGAGTCTCACTAAATGACATATGATGAGCTTGGCACACTCGCTGCCAGGGTCCGTGGCATTGTTTGGGGCAGCAAGGACAGCACTGGCGGCATGGGCATGTGGGTGGCATTGACCCGAGAGGGTCCTACCAGTTTTGCAGGGTGGCAGCTCAGAGTTCAGGGTGTGTCCCAGCACTGGCACCTGGCAACAGAGCACACTGGGGTTTTGGGGAGGCAGATGATGGGGTGCAGGAAGCAGAGAGTGGTTCCAAACAGCGTCCCCAGGGACCAGCTTGTGAATTCCAGGAAGTGCCATGGGGTCTTGCTGCCGCTGACTAGTCTCTGTGCAGTTCCCCCTCAGCAATATAGAGCAATAGTCAAGTCCCAGTGCCCATTCTAGCTCGGGGCAATGCTGCAGGCTGTGAGGTTGGCAGTGGGATACCTGAGGCTATGCTTTCACATCCAAACTACTCACTTGCCAGCTCCAGGATTTGCTTCGCTGTTATTTTTGGGGGGTATGAGGCCAGGGCTGGCTGGGCAGGGATACTTTGGCCATAGACAGTTGCACTCTTACCTCTGTTTCCCCAGCTTTCAAGCCACTGTTACCCTGTTAGATCCCACTGGCAGCTGGATCCAAGGGCTGAGGGTTTTCCAAGGGGCTCAGTTGTCTTGGTGATGAGATAGAGCAGGCAATCCTAAGGACAGTGAGGGGATCACTTGAGTGGGAACAAGTGATAATAGCAGGAGCTGGCATTGTAGCTTGGCTGGGCAGGACAGCTGTCACCTCCAGGGGCCTTATGCAGCCATCAGTGTCACCTTGGGGCGCAGAAAGGATGATGACACAGAGAGATGGGCTCACCTCTGCCCCCATACCAGCCAGTGGGCTAGGGACGCCCTCCTTCATTGGGCTGTCCTTATGCTCAGCTGCTGTCCCCTGTCTGGCACACAAGTGACAGGAAGGGGTGCCATGAGAGTGTCTCAGGGGACACTCCAGAGGCACATGGCACTGATGGGGATGTTACTTCTTTCACTGCCAACCATCAGCCAGGAGGGTCCCCGGCAGCTCATGGCAGTCCCTTGGGGAGCTGTGCATGGGCAAAGCCTTGAACCTCCAACAGACACTGGGCGACAGGCAATGTCTTTGCCAGCAGGTCACTGGGCACAGCAGGGCTGGGCAGTGCTGTGGTCTGGCAGGGAGCATCCAGGAGGCCAGGCAGCCCCATCCCTGTAGGCAGATGCCTGGCAGCAGGGCAGCGCTGCCCAGCTGCGGGGGGCCCTCAATCCGGCACGCAGCACTGTCAGCAGGCAGCCTGCTGTCTCCTAGACAGTGAAATATGGCCACAATTAGCCCGGATACAGTTCAATTATGATAAACAGCGTTTGCACCCTTTAAGCTGTGATTAAAAGGCCTCCTCCCGTTGATAGAGAGACCTAATTTCACATTATTATCGCTGTAGCTTGATTATAAAGCACTCCCTGGATTTACAGTTGGGAGATGGATGTGGAGGCTTCTTTATCATTTACACATCAGTAATGATGCAGCCTTCCTTCCACCACAACATCCATCCAGCAGCGGTGGAGAGAGGGGGGCCTTGCCTGCATCCCCCTTCCGGGGCACCCTCTCCCCATGTCAGCCAGGCCCCACTGCCACACGCAAGTGGGCAAAGTCACCCTTACGGTAACAGCTTGATAAATGGGCGGGCGGTAATGAAATGGAGACATCAAGGCGTGGGGCGAGGAAGAAAGAGTGGTAATCGGAACGAGTGGAGCTGTCCCGAAACGGAGGGGAGCGGGAAGAAGGATCGCCTCTGCGCCGTGTGCTGTCAAGGGAGAAATTACACATTTACTCTTGCTTTTTCTTAAGGAGACGGCCCTCATAGATCAAAACATGGATTTACAAGCCAATTTTCAACATGAAATATAGACACTGGGAATCAATTTAAGCCCAGCTTCTATTTTAGCAAACGGTGCCTGAGTTTAGTCTCAGAGCCTTCCCCTTCCCATCTTGCTGCTCTGCCATGGCCCAACATCAGGAGTGGCTGTGTCTTGCCATCCCAGCCACCCCTGTCACTTATCAAACTCTGGTTGGTGGACATAGAGAGGCACCGTGGGCTGGCTCTAGTGGGGACATGGGTGACCTGACCTTTAGGTCCTGGGCATGGATCTACCTCAGGGCAGCACTGGGTCATACTGGGATGCAGGTGACCAGTGCTGGGACGGAATTCTGCAATCACGCCACATCACTGCAAGGTCCTTGGGACAGAGTACCTGGACTGGTGAGGACACAGGCCCAACATGGGATTTGGAACTTGCTCCAACAACTCCTGTTTGGATCATGCTTGTAACCCAGTATCTCTGTGCTTTCTCCTTAGATGATTGCAAGAACATTGCCAACATCATGAAGACACTGGCCCATAGAGGCTTCATCTTCAAGCAGACCTCCAAACCTTTTTGATCCCCGAGGCAAGCCAGGCAAGGGCTGCATGTGCCCGGTGCCGGCAAGGCGGGGAGGACGGGCTCCAGCATTAAAAAAAACCGGCAACCGAGGCCAGAGGAACCGACACAAAAAAAATCTCAATTTCAGCTGTTAACTCCAGTAGAGGTTGTATATATGGGAAGGCAAATCTGTGTAGACCTGATGTGACTCCCTCTCTGGGCTGCTCCGGACATTATGCCATGCTAGCGGACAGCCGCGTAGGGCGCTTGCACCACATTTTAGACTTGTAGTTCGTTCTTTTTCTTTGGCTCCTGATTTCCGTCCCTCCCTCCATATCCCACCCCGTCCTCCCTCTCCCACCCCGTAGCCAGAGCATTCCCCATCTCCACCCTGGCATGGGCCATACCCACCTTCCCTTCTTCTCTTCTCTGGTTTTATGTTTTCAGGGCTCGTCGCTGCTGCAGCGATGCCGGTGTGTGCCTGCACTCGGGCAGCACTCGCAGAGGCTCAGCGTGTCGAGACGGCCCCTCGCCCTCCCCACCAGCTCCCCCCGCCTCGCCCCTGAGCGCCTTTTCCCCTTTTTGAGTCAACACTAACCCCTCTCTGACTCCTGTATGTGACAAACGCGATCCGTCTCTTTATGTTCAAGGTGAAGTGCCTGTATTCTCCGCTGCAGAGCCCCTGGCAGCCCCACCGTGGGCTGCAGGGCCCCGGAGGGCTCCCTTCAGTGAGGCAGGGGCCCAGCGGACAGGCGGGCGGCAGGAGGGAGGTGACAGTGTCCGCATGGAGCCCCGTCCCGTCCCCGTTCCGTCTGCTCGTGCCTCTTGCGGGGCTGGGTGGGACGCCCAGCCCTGCCTCGTCCCCGCCGATCAATTCCAGCTCCATGGGGGACAGGCCCGCCACAGCACCGTGTCCGTGTCCGGTGGTGGACGTGCCAGCGCGCGCTGGCCCCCGGCCCACAGGTACCTGAGCAGGGGAGCTGCAAATTGCCCCAGGCCCCTGAGCGTGCTCCCCGCAACCTCCCTCGGTTCCCGAGCTGAGGCTCAGCCCCCCCCGCCGTGCTGTGCCCCTCACAGGTCCCCGCGGACGCTCAGCAGCAGCTGGCTTGTTGCCTGAGAGAGTTGCCGAGCACATCCCCTCCGGCTGGGTGGGCTCCCGGCTGGCCAGGGCGGTTGGGGGGAGCCGTGGGGCGGGCTGAGGGCGCACATCCTCTCAGTGTCACCCAGCCCCAGGGCCCTGCTGAATGGAGCCCTCGTCCGGGCACTGACCTGCAGGGAGGCTGCAGCCCCAGGCCCGTGCGTGCATGGCCTGGAGCGAAGCCGGTGACGGCAGCCAGAAGGGCAATACAGGCACTGAACTTGGCGGTACATGACTGCATGGTGTGTGGTGTTCCAGTTAAACCAACCGATAATGCAACCCCAGCATTTTCATTGTCTAGTTATTCCAATCCTTGCTGTAAATGTGCCACATGAATAAAGTTTGGGGGTAAAGGAGCTCGGGCTGTGCCCATGCATTTGCAAGTTTGTATGGGGGGGCAGAGGCAGGGAAGCACACCTGGCTATGTGGGAGTAGGCATACCCTAGGGTATGGCACATCCATGTTCCCCATAAAAGGCAAGGGTTTTGGCTGTGAAAGGGCAGTCAGGATCCCCTGCTGCTGGGAGCACTGCCCCACTCTCCAGTGTGGGCACTGTGGGTGGGCACCAGCCCCATCACCACCTCGGGTTTGCCTGTGCCCCAAGGCAGCTCTGCCCTCAGGGTCCCACCAGCCCATCACAGCTGGGCCTTATCCATGGGTGCACCCCATGCAGTTTTCTCCCCAGTGCAGGGTGACAACCACCACTACATCCCACTGGCACCTGTAACCCCAGCCTGTAGCCTGGCACACTGTACCCACACAGCTGCCACTGCATTTGGAGCATCCTGGCTACAGAACAGAGCCAGCGTGGCTCTGCTGGGCCCTGGGGCACGTGCTCTGCCCTGGCCAGCTGAGCCAGTAACACTGACTGCAACACTGTGAGATGAAAGAGCCATACTCAGCTGTGCAGAAAACACCACTGCAGCCAGGGGGCCAGGGAACCTGCCCTGTGCCAGAGTGCCACTGGGTGACAGGGATGCAAGTATCCAGCCAGCACTGAGTAGGCAGCTCCCAGAGGGCAGGGGCAGTCCAGCCCACTTGCTCCATGCAAAGGTCACAGGGGTTTTACCAGTTCCCTCTATGCAGCCCCTGATCAGCTTTATTGACCCTTTTTCAATGGGAGTAGTCTAATTAGTTTTTTATAAAAACTAAGAACTTGGCCTTTGTCCTCGACTCTTGCAGGCAAGAATGTGACTCAGAGGACATTGTCACAGTGGATCAATGATGGCCAGTTACTCCTGGAAGGCAGGTGCAGGGGACACAGGGTGGGCAGGTGGGCAGCAGCCCAGAGCAGGGCATGCAGCCAGGGCCACCAGTGTCCACAGTGGGCAGCACATAAGCACAGGCTCCCATTGCGATGCTTCAGCCCCTGCAAAGCCCTGAAAAACATGAGAGCAGGGACCAGGGGCCCCTCCCACCACAGACTGAAGCCTTGGGTGGGCAGCAGGAGGAACAACTCTACTGACAGTGAGAGCTGGGGACAACACGAGTGTTTCCAGCAGGGGCAGCCCCTCACTCAGGCAAGGCAGCACTTGCAGGTGTCAGGCATGCAGCAGTTACTGCAAGAGAGCAGCTACACAAGGGCTGGGCATGTGGGATGCTGCAAGGAGCTCTCCAGCCTGGTGGAGGTAGCACAGGAGCAGCCTGGCTCAGGACATGGTAGCCTCAAAGGCAGCAGGGGCTGCAGCAAGTCCAGCTGTCACCTGGTGACTGAGGCAAATGGGCCTAGGGGCAGCCACTGGCAGCCAGCAACTCCCAATAGGGTCAGTGGCACCCAGGCTACCTGGGATGGGGGTGAGACAGCTCCATGCATCAGGGCTAGTGGCTGCAGGGCAGAGCCTTGCACATCCCTGGGGCAGCTCTCCAGCACCTGCTACAAGTGCAGGTTGCACCTGTAGGTTGCACTGCACTGGGGGTCAGATGGTGTACCAGCACTGGGCTCCCACTTTTCTCTAGAGCACTGCAGTGTTTGCCCCAGCAAGGCCCCTGTCCTGTCCCATGGCTGCAAGCAGCCAGCAGCCCCTAGGGGGTCCAGGACAGCCAGCACTGCCCCTGCACCTCCTCATCCTCACCCTGCACAGAGTCCTCATGGTTTCTTCACCTTCTTGATGGAGAAAGAGCTGGAGGCCAACTCCTTTTGTTTTCTCTCCTCCAAAAGGGAGACAGGAAAGAAGAAAAACCAGGAACAGCAGGTGGGAGTACTTGGGTTGTGGCAAACACACCCACCTGTCCCAGGGCTAGCCCCAGGGCAGCACTCTAGGCCAAATGGACTACACTGCCTGGCTGAAGGCAGAGCCAGGTCTCTGCATGACAGGAGGGACAGAGGTAATCCAACAGTGACAAGGGGGTAGGACGGCACTCTCACAGGAGATGTTACCTCCCTGATGTGAACAGGGCTTTGGGATGGTCAGGAGGAAGGGGCTGAGCTCTGCAAGAACTCAGTGGGCCCAGGAGCCCTGACCAAGCAGCCAGTGTGCACCAAGCCCTAAGGAGCAGGACACTGAGAGAAGGGCAGAACAGCTCTGTGCTATGAGCAGCTGTGTCAGGATGCTTAACATGGAACAGGTCAGAGCCTGGAAATTATCCTCTGCCATCCAGACCTGCTGTGATGTGGCCCAGGAGCAGATCAGGAGGCTGACAAAAATCCAGGGCTCCTCAAAAAACCCTTTTCTGGACAGTGCACACCAATATACGTGTACTAGGCTGGCAAGCTCCAGGGAACTCCCCTTCAGAGAAGGTTCAGGGCTGCACCCAAGCCTCGAAAAGCTGGGGCCACTGTCACCAAGTGGGACATTCCCCCAGTCCCATCACTGCACTGCAGTGAGACTGTGGCAAGTGCCACATGGACCCTGTGCCCACAGCCATGGCAGGGTCAGCACCCAGCGCTAGGCTCTGTGTATGGGGTGCCCCAGGCACGGCACAGCTACCAGGTGTGCTGGGTGCTGCAAGGACAGGAGATGCCAGGGCACAGCAGGCAGTGGCACAGGCCAGCGCTGCACTGGCACAGTGACTGCAGCCTGGTGCCTGCATGCCCAGCCCCGCAGCCCTCCTGTTCCCACAGCCCTGCAGAGCCCCTGCCCCAGCCCGCAAGCACCCAGGGGATGGACAAGGCAGCAGGGACCTGCTCTCCAGAAGGAGCCAGCCCTGCCCATCCCTGCTCCCGGCGGCAGAGCACATCGTGGGAGGCCCCGCTGCCTCCCCTGGTGCGAAGCGGCCCCCAGTTCCCGCCAGGCAGACGGCAAACAGAGCATGGAATTTGCACGGCTGAAAGTTAAATACAACACACACACGGATTTCGTCAGAGGCCCTGGCACCGCTGCCTTTGCGGGATCCGATTAACGGGGAAATAAAAGGGCCAGAGAACCCACACAGCAGAGTGAGCAGATGCCCTATAAAAATCAAATACAGGGTAATCAAGGGGACCGAAAGGTACATTTAAAAAACAAAAACCCACCCTGGAAACAAAGGAGCTGGGCTTTGTGGCTTTCCTGGGAGGGCTGCAGAATTAATGGGGAAGAGCACATGTGTTTGATAATCTTTATATGGCAAAAGACCCATCTTTCAAATATGTCACAAATTCATATTAATCACCTTCCTATTGCCTTCCGTGGCACAGCTATTCCAGTTGCCTCGGGCAAAATTGGGAACTGTCTGGTTAAAAAAAATGTTTTACATTATAATTTACAAGAGCTTACAAGTCTAGTTTCTTTTAATGGAAAGAACGATTAAAAAAAAGAGAAGAATATATATACACCCTGGTATATATACACTATATATATTAAAATATATATATATAAAAGACAGATATTGTAACTCCATCTGGAAAGAGAGAATGTTTGATCTTAACAATGTAACTTCTAGCTTTCAAACAGGCTCAGAAAACAAGAAGTCAGCAGGAGTTCAGATAAAGGAAGCTTAAAAGTCAAATAATTCTGACTCTGAACCCGAGACTTCTTAGACTCAAGGTCCTTTCCTTTACCCATTAATGGGCTGACTTGTGAGCTCAGGAACAAAGTGCTGCAATGTGAGGATTTCTGAGAGTCACTCATTACAGATCACTGAGTGGAGTCTGAGTTGTGGAAATCAAAGGATCCAATCTGGAGTAACTGGCTGAACTTCTGCTTGGAACTAATTTGTTCCGAGTTCGGCTCACCTTTCACCTCCTGAAGGCCCCGAGTAAAGTCCCTACCGGGGTCAGCCTCAAACAGCACTGGGGGGATCCCAGCTCAGCTTTAATGGTCAGCCATGGGCACGGCAGTCCCTGGGAGAGGGTGGACAGGTAGCCAGGGTAGGAGAAAAGTGGTGGACACAGCGGGGCAGGACAGCACCAGGCTTCCCACTGCCCCATGGGCTCTGAGACAGATGCCTCTCCCAGCTTGGCTGACACATCCTGCTGACAAAACCAGTACCTCGAAAGACCTTGGTGTGCCTTTGCCCATTCATTCCAATTCCTGGAAAGGAATCCAGGCATGCCAGGCAGCGCTCAGGAGTCAGGACTCCGAGTCCTATTCCTGGCTTTGCCACTCACTCCCTCCAACATCTGGAGCAAAATACTTCTCTCCAGGGAAACAAATCTGGCTTCAGGGGAGCAGCTGGTTTGGAGGCTGAACTAATCCATGCTTAATCCAACATGTAGAGTGGCCATGGACAGGCAGTGTTAGACAGCACAAAGGGATTCTCCAACTCAGAGGAATTTGAAGGAGGGAGATTAAATGATTCCCCCAAAGGCCCTGGCAGCTCAGTGGCAAAGCACACGCTTGAACTCGGGAGTTCAAGGCTGGCAAGGCAGGGTTAAACCACTGCAGCAGGACAAGGGCAGGTGTCATGGCCAAGCACCCACAGCTGCAGGAGGCGAGGAAAGGAACGGCCATCAAAATACACTGCTGTGCTCCAGAGCTGCCTACTCCCACCACCAGCCACACTGCTGCCCTGCTGCAGCCACTGTGGGGCAGGGACAAAACACTGTGCCTCCACAGGCTGTTTCCTCAGCACCATGTCCTGGCCTTGCTGTCTCCACCACGGCCTGGGACCCCTCGGGGCAATCGCTGTGCAGGGTGGGGACATGTGCATGCATCCACCACCCATTCCCCTTCTCAGCGCTGAACAAGCCAAACAATCTTCCAGAAGCAAATTTCAGCCATGATGCTGGACAAGAGGCACTGGAGCTGCATCTGCCAGCTCTGGGCAAGGCAGGGCAGGGAGGATCACCAGAACATGACCTCTACTCAGCTTAGTCTATCTTTGGAAAAGCTGGCTGTGGGCTACAAGGTGTTGATCTCTCCCACCTCCACATAGCCCAATAACTGTAGAAAGGTTCAGGGCAAGCACAGTGCCAGGCCCTGCCTGACTCTCCAAACATATCTGAACCAGGCAGAACATGGTACAGCAGCCCCATCCTCTTCCTCTCCAAAATACCCCTCCAGCTGGGATGTAATTTCCCCCCCCGCCAAAAGGTAGCAAAAAATGGTCACAGTGTGAATGTGCTTGACCTTTTGTCTTGGACTAATCTAATTGTGTCGTCTTTGTGTAATCAGCCGGTAAAGGTCAGTGCTGTATTTAACATGGGGGCCCTTTAGGTACTGAATTTGCCTTGCAGTGAATTAACTTGATTATATTTCTTTCAAATATGTCAGAGACCAGGTCAGTTTAACCCTCTCTGTGCTGACTGGGCCCATGCCTTTGTTTCCAATTCCAGGAGGTGGCACCGAGGAACATTGTGGTCAGAAACTCACACGTGGGCTCCCTCCTACTGCAGTAACAGCCACCACCATCTCTCCCACCTTCCCAACAAGCCAGCTCTCAAGAGAGACCAAGTGTACTGTAAATCAGCCCGAAAAGTTTGCAAACCAGGACACTCCAGACCGCAGGGAGGGAGGGGTGAGATTCCAGATTGAATGCAGTAGGGAAAAAAATAATAATTCAAAAGACTCCTTTACAAACATGAACCTGTCTCAGTGAAACTCTTCCTTACGACTCAACATTGTCACAATCAAATAGGACATTACTCAAGTCCAGGTTAACGTGTTGCCTCTGCCGTTGACAGATAAGGTGTTCTCAATATCCTGCAATACATTATACATTTTAGAAAGTAAAGGTCTGTGCCGCTACCAGGGGCAGTGCATCGGAGGCGTCAGGGATGCCACGGTGTGGAGATGGGCAGCTTTCATCAGGCAGTTAAGCTCAGCTGTGCCAGGGGACTGCACAGAGGGGAAAGCAGCCTCAGCTGATCCCCAGGCTTACCCTTGGCCCTGAGGCAGTGGTGAGGGGAGGGGCAACCTGCCCTCCAGGAGGCAGGGAGGAGAGGCCGGTGATTGACATCCTGCAGAGGTACATGCACAGGACATTGCCACAGGGCTTGCACTGGAAGAAGCCCTAGGCCTGACTTTTCTTTCTTGGCACTGGAAGTAGAGTATAGAAACCCTCCTTTGCTCTTCAAACACCTCTGTCCTTCCCAAGCCTCCTGCTCCAGGCAGGGCTACTGCTTGACTCCAGGGTCTTGGGTAGGTCATGTATCATCACCTGAAGACTGCTTTCCCCACTTGCTTCCCTCTGCTGAGCAACCCTTACAAGGCTGTGTCTAGAGGGAAAATGCCTCAGGTTTGCAGCTGTACTGTTGCTGCCTTAGAACAAGCTCTCATCGCCCAAAGCCTCACTGCTTTGGTCCACGGTGGCACCCACACCAAGCCATCTGCCTGCATGCAGGATGTAGAAAGCCCTGCTGACCCCACCTGTAGCACCAAGAACACTGTCCAGCACAGGATACAAGCCCAGAGAGCAGCACTGGGACTTGGGGGGGAACAGGCGTGTTCTGCTCCCTTGGACGCGCATGCCTGGAGGGAGAGCAGGGCAGCATCCCCAGCGCTTGTCAGGGCATCTGCGTCGGAGACCTGAGTGCGCCCTGTTCTGCCCCCCCGACCTTCCTTCTCACCGAGTTGGGGGTCAGTGGTGCTCCTACTACATCAATGATCTGGTCCTTGGTATCTCCCTTGCCCTCCTCGATGCCAAGCCCTGTCTGGCCATCTGGATGGGCACCTTCCACGCTGAGGGGGCCGATGCTTCCAGCTTTGGCCAGGGCCTCGTAGCGGTGCCGTAACATCTGCAGCTCATACTCGCAGTTGGCAAAGGCTTGTTTCAGCTCGTACAGCAGCACCAGGTCGCTCCGCAGCTCATTGAACATCTGCACAATCTCCTCTGTAGGCATAGGGTTGAGGTCTAGGGAGAAAAAGACACCCTATTAAACATCCAGATCTACAACCCTACAATGAAAAATCCCTATAAAGGTCTTGGCTGCTCTTTTATTCCCACAAGGGAATAAATATCCATAAGGATACGCCAGGAGCCTTGCTCCAATCACATGGATCAGTAGCAACTGGTGTCCCTAAGGGCTGCACACCTATTTTTCAGGCTGTCCTTTTGTCCTGACCAAGGACTAAGGGTGAACCTGTGAAGTCCAGGACTCAGCAAGTGAAAGATATGGAAGATCAAATGATTCAACCTTGCCACCCACCAGGTCACATGAAGGGAGCTCTGTCTTACAGAGAGATTGGATCCACACTGCTGCAAAGGGCAAAAGAACTCCTACTGTTCCCTACACCTTCACCAGCAATGGGTGGACAGGCTGAGCTCTGCTGCCTCTCTTATTGCTCCTCCCAGGGCAGATCCAAGGCAGAGAACTGCTCTGCTGCTGTGTTACAGACCTGTTTGTAGCAGCAACGATCAGATCACCTCCCCACACCTTGCATTCTGCTGCACCTCACCATGCACACACATAGAGCCAGGAAGAGCTGCAATGCTACAGAAGGATGAAGCTCTGCATGTTTGCCCTGATCCATAGCAGTAGCCCCTGTCTGCAAAGCTGCTCACATGACCATGTTCCTGCTGGCACTGTGTTCACCCCCACAAAGCTCAGGTGTGGTTCTCCACTCCAAGGTACAGCAGGGCCAGAGCTCCAAGAGACTCTCAAGATACGTGTGTTCTGTGAGGCAGGAGCGGGGAGTCAGGAACCCTTCCTTACCCTCATGGAAAGTAAGCTCCAAGAAGCACTCACATGCTTCCCCCAGGCTTCTCTAGCAAACACAAACAGCAACCCCCTTAGTTCTATAGCAGAAAGAGGAAACCATCCTGGCTGAGTCACTTTCACCAGCCACAGGAGGCCTTCAGAATGGCACAGTCTCCGAGACAAATCGAGCCATAAAACCAGCTGGTGCAAAAAACTAACAACACTTAACAGAACTCAGTGCTGGGAACAGGCTCGGTAATCTCTTGTAAATCATTAATAAGGCTTCTGTTTTTCTTTCTATTTTTCTCTTTTCCTACCTTTAAATATCTCTTCAGCCACAGTGGGGGGGAAAGGGAACATCAGGTGCCCAATCAAGAGACACTGCATGCTGGGACCTGTAATACCTGCAAACTGTCCCCACTGCATGGAGAGCAGCTGCTGGCCATGGGCTGCACTTCTCCCCCTCTAGCCACAAGCAGGTATTGTACATGTTAAGTGAACCCTTCTTTCAGCTGCTAAGACACTCAAGTTCAAGAGTGAGGGATGTGTGTTTACTCGTCTTTCAGCAGAGATGCTCCAGATTTTCACACAGCATGCAACCTATAAAGGGGGGATGAACAGTCCCAGATGCATTTTGGACTTGCCACTGTGAGCAGTAAATTAAGAGGAAATGAAGCTTAAAAGCAAGACAGGGCAGCCCTGAACAATGCTCGTGCCGTGGTCACTAACACACTTAGAAGTACCTCTCCCGGCAAGGCTGAGATTTGCCTTCCTAATACTGAGCTGCCTCTCTTGATGGTTAAAAAGGCCCAAACAAGAGAGAAACAAAGGCTCTTTTAAAAGATTTTTCTACTGAGAGGAAAAAAAACCCCTGTGCATCTTGTTCTGGCTTTTACCCTCTCTTTTTTTTTAAACACATAAAATATTTTAAAAACCATTCACATACTGTTATTCAAGAAACTGGCTGTATTACTAGGGGAAAAAATAGCCCATCTCGAGAACAAAGGCTAGCTCTGTGTGTCTCTTTCTCTCTCGTGTGCCCCCTTTACTCACCTACTCCGAGTTCCATCAGCATCTGCTCCAGGGCTTTAATCTTCTTCTGTCCCACCGAGCTTGGCAGTTTCATCTGGAACACAAAGGTAACAGAGCCACACAGCTCAGAGATAGCCCTCACTCACAGCCGTCTAGTTCAAAAGGCAAGAGAGCTTTTCTTTTTATAGTGCAGGGGGAACAAAAAAAGAAAGGGAGAGAAAGGAAAATCAAGTGGTAAGAGAGGGAGACAGGGGCTGAAAGTTTTCAGACTAGGTCCGAGGGCAGGTATTGAAAAGCCCGGTCGTGAGGGCTTTTATTTTCTCTCTCGTGTGTGTGCAAGACACGCTGTTTTACAGTTTCCATGTGTCACTGAATTAACAACAAAAGTTCTTCTTGGCTTCAAACCCTCTCCCGCGGTGCCCAGCCCATCAAAGGGCTCATTTACACAGTGGCTAATGTGCAATGCTGCCCTACTTTATTCGCTTTAGCCGGCCTGATTAGACTCATGCGCTAACAGACTCACTTCTCCTTTTACCTGCTGAGCCCCAGACCTGTGGGATTCATTTACAGAGCAGGCTTTGTAACAAAGGGGAGAGACAGAGAGAGCACAGTTACTTGACTGGCAGAAGTGTGCACACACATTTACATCGGAGCTAAGGGGCTAGGTGAGAGAGGAAGCATCAGATGTGAGCTATGAAAGGGAATTGGAGCTGGCCAGGAGAGGAAGAATGCACACACTTAGCAGGGTCCTTCCTCTGCATTCATTTGGGCTCTAGCAGGAGTGCTAGCTGCTCAGACCAAGCATTTATTAGATTACCAGCAGCACAAACGCAGCTGGCACAATATGGCAGGGAGAACAGGTTTCCAAATCCTGCAGATATATCCAAGAAAAAATGAAAGCACTCAGCTATGCTAGAAGATGCACCAGGAAATAAATGGCTCTCAAGAGTGCATTGTCAAACACCCTTCTGCACAAGCACAGGCTGCCCCTCCACATCCAACCCTGGAAAGGTGACCTCACACTGCAACCTGGGGATCCCAATCACCAACCCAAGTTGCCTGGCAGGCCATTGAGCAGCCAGGAGGCAAGGGCATCCTGCACACACCACTTACTGACCAGAGGCCCAAACCACAGCCAAACCAACCATGAGTCTGCAAAATTACCTGAAGGAAGAAACATTATTCAATCCACCTTAAAACTGGCCTCTGAGGAGAGCTCACCTTACTTCACAGGCTGAAGTTGCCCAAAGCAGCATCAGTCTCCCACATTAGACCCATCACTTCCAGTGTTCACTGCCTCAACACAAAAATGCCAAGAGGCTCCAACTGGAACTTCCTAATTCCTCTGAATGCAGGAGCACTGCATGTGCACACACATCCCCAAATGGTGGAAGCTCTAACCTTAACTCAGCTATGGCTATGTCCCATCAGCTGCTCCACAACACCAGTGTAGGACCTGTGGGAAATCCTGCCTTCTCCATGACATTACTTCAGCCAAGAAACCAGAGTATGGATGCCATAGAGCACCCCAGGGAAATGGGCCTTTCACAGTATATGCTGAGAAGAACCAGGTCCTTTTTGACAGATATTAGCACCACAAGAAAAACTCCAGCAAAGGACCAATAGGACATCAGGGGAGGATTTCCAAGAAACCAGCCTGACTCAGAGAATCCAACAGGAGCACTAGAGAAAAAACAAAAACACACCTTAATGCAAACAGTTCGCACAGGTAAGGACTATTAGGATGCCTCTGCCTTTTTTCTTTACCCCAAAGGTCTTTGGCTTCGTGCTGGGGTTTCTGCACAGCAGTCAATTTCATACTTCTTTCCTACTTGTAAAGAAACCAATTATTTGCAATTCACCATAAAATTATTGTTTTAGCAGAAGAAAGACTGTCAAAATTAGAACATATTTGGATTTCAGACAAGTCTTCAACCCAGAGTCTCAACTGGAGCAAAACCTCACTAAAAGAGATTTTTCCAAGGAACTCTGCTGCACAGACTACCTGCACAGGCTCTGCTGAAAAGGACAGGGTAGAGCCCTAAGATAAGGCAGCCCAGAGCACTGGAGCAGATGTTCTGTTTATTTGATGGGTGCCATGCTGCAGCTAGCAGCAGGATGCCAAGGAAGGCCTGCTGTCACTTTGCACAGTTTAGCAGAAGACCGAGTAGTCAGTCTAGAACATCAGGAAGACATCCCTGAAAGCAAGAGGGTTCAGCCCAAAGAATTGTTCTGCGCCATGAGGAGTCATACAGAACATTTAAACAAGTGACATATCCAGCTCTGCCTCAGCTTGGGGATGTATGGGCTGACCTACACAGAAGGTATTACCCTTAACTTGGGGGACACAATAAGCCCAGCATCTCCCCACTGAAGAGCTTGTGGACACACAATACTTGAGTAACTATCACAGCTCTGAGAGTCTGTCTTCACCCCTGCCCCAACACCAGGCATTGGAGCCCTTTTAGCCAAAGGCAGGATCCACTTCTGTTCATTTCCCTTCTGCCAAAAGCATGCTGGGCACCAAGCCAGCTTCAGCAACAAAGGACAAGAAAAGTTCATCCTTGGCTAGCTAGGTAGGAGGTCTTGGTTTGTTGGTTAGAGGAAGAGCACAGGCTTTCCTCTTGGGAGGCCTCCACTAGCTCAAGCAACTACTGGTAGTGACAACAACAGTGAAAAGCCTTTAACTGTGATGTGCACATCATGTCCCACAGGAGTCTGATAGTCTGATCTTAACTGACACTCTTGAAGATTAGAGGATGGAGCAGGGAGAGTCAGGACAAATTAATTTATCTCCAAAGAAAGGAACATGAGATGCTGAGGAAGAATGGGACGGTGAGTTTAGTTTAAAACCACATCAATTAAGCTTCCTTTTAATTCAAGCAGGAGGATCTGCAAACAGGAAGGCTTCATTGGTTTCTCAAAGCAAGAGTATATTTTAATTTTACCATCATTAAGAAAATGTTATGATTTATGTGGCTGCTGTCAGACTAATATCTTTAGAATTTAGCTGGCTAAGCCAATTCATCTCTAAGACTGATGAAGGCTGATTGCTCTCTATGCAAAATGTATTAAAACTAAATGAGCAGTCTATTACTCAAATGCTGCTGATAATCTGTTAGCCAAGGTCCGTTAGTTGGGCTGCCTTTTTGCAAAAGAGAAGTCTTCATGTTCTGTACAGCTCTGATAAGACCTGTAAGGAAGCCCTTCTTTGTTTTGGTCTTTCAAGCAGATATGCAGAGAAGCAGCATAGTGCTGGAAGTGGTGCTCACTTGCCCCTCATTCCCAAAGAACAGGCAATCTGCAGGGGCAACAAGTCCCAGCCAGCAACCCAGACAAGAGCTCTCTGGCTCATGATGTCTGCACTGGGATATGTGGTTTCTGTGGGCCTTATCTCTGCATTAATGAAAACACCCCTTCAGGCAACCTTACTGCTGATACCACAGCTCCTGGGATGTTCTTGGTGTTGTCATGGATGGAGGCCTCCTCAGGGGCTGAGGAAAATTATGTTCCTCGGAGAACTCCAGTGAGCAACCACAGCTTCTGAGGTGAATGGCATTTGCCCTTTTCTTTCCTTCCTCATAGTAGACTATTATTGTTATTTATTATCTTTAAAGTCCCCATATAATAATAATACCTGGGAAACAGATTGCTCCCGTCAGAAAACTGATTAGCTGGGATTTTTGAGGTTACTATATTTTGGATGCTCTTCTCCTTTGACAGCCTCTCCCTACAGCCCTCTTTGCAACACCAGCCTGTGCTTATAATTACATCAACATCACTTTTGATTTAAGGACTGTAATCCTTTGTCCTTGCTATAAACAACCTGCATTAAACACACGAACCGCATGTACCAAGAGAAAAATAAAGAGCTACAGAAAATTGTGAGTCAAGACCAAAGCCACAGTACCAAAGCCTGCCTATACAGAGAGAAGCCTAGGATACACAGCCTCTGCTGGAATGCACTTGGTCTGGGAGGCATGGAATACAGGGCACTAACCTGCTCTGCTCTCCCCTGAAGGAGGAGGACATTGCTCCGGAGTTGGGTCATGCAGTTTAAAAAGATCAGAACAGAGCATCCAATGCCACCTTCACAGCAAGGGCTGGGACTGGGGTCGACCCTCTGCAGTTCAGTTTCTGTACAGGATCTCACCATGGAGTACCCTTGAGGTTTTGCATGATACAAGGTTTTTATTTAATGTTCGAGGCATTCCGCCAACAAAACCTTGCTAATTCACACTAATAACTAGGAGACCTACTGCAAATTAATTGCTAATTGGCAAAATTCATTAAATGAACAAACAGGATAGGAAATAACTGAAGATATAGCCTCCCCAAGCAGACTCGGCTAATTTATTTTTGTGTGCCATTCAGTTTTCATTATTTATGCTAATACTTTTAAGCATAGTTGTAAGTGTATTTGAATCTATTTTAGTAATAAAGTCTAAGTAACAGCAGAGATTGCAACACAGTCCTGTTATATCTCACAGCATCACCACATAGCAGGGCGAGTCTGTCATGGGGACCTGCAGCAGGAATGGAAGAGGTCTGCAGGATCAGATTCAGTCAGGGCCCTCGAGTGATTGTATCTGTGTGGCCATCTTAAATGTCCTGCTCTCAATTCATCACTTTCTTCATAAATGCTCCTGTTCTGATGCCCCCAACTTCCCACTCCTCCCCAAAAAATCTTCTTTTGTGCCGAAACCTTTTGTTTGGTCTATCACCAAAATACAAGGTTTTTAAAGTTAACCAGTGGTTATTTGAATATTTCCTATGTACCCTCCCTGATGCTGCACTTCATTTTAATTCAATTTTAAGGTAAGCTTCTCCTTAAAATCAGCCTTCCCCAACCCTAAACAATATAACTGTCCTAAAAACATTAATTCTAAAATCTTCACACATCTGACCTGTGTCTGTACAGTTGTAAACTGTGGTTTTATGCACCAGCACCAGTATTGTTCAGCATTATAATACAACTCACTGACATTGAAAACCACTTTCCTTGTGGATTTCAGCAGCAAGAAAACTTTCTCATTAGGCACTTTCTTCATGGATATCTTTAGAGTACTGAATGGTTTAGTGGATTTCCAGGAAGGAGTGCTAAAGTTTCAAATTAATAATGCTTTTTGCATTTTCTGCCTGAAGGTCAAACATTCCTGGGCTGCATGGCTCTACTCTGCAGGAGCAGAGAGCCTCCACTCCTGTACAGTTTTAAAGCTCAAGAAAGGAAAGAACCATATTAAGTACTTTAGTCTTAGAGCTCTGAAATTTGAAAAACCTCAGCTGAAAAATGCAAATGCAGTTTTAGATATGAACCTGCACATTTCTGAAATTCTGAAGTGCTTCACTGCATGGAACTGAAGTGCTGCAGTGGAAGGTGGATGGGCAAGTGCAATGAGTATATGCAAAAGCTAGAGAAGTGTGAAATTGCACAGGTATTCTCTGCCTTAATGAACATACATGCTCCCCTCTGCCCCAGCTTACTCTGTGTCTTCTGTCTGTGCCTGCTGATCTGCCACATTAAATCTTGCACAGGTGAAAATAAGGAGTAATACCACTACATGCCATCTCTCCGATGCTACGTGTGACATTAAACACAGCCATCTCTCTGGAGTAGCACATGACCATCAACTTGCTCCATCAGTGAGGCTTAATGCCAAATAAACCAGTCTTTTTAAAAAGAAAACATTTCTATGGCAACTTACGTAAATGGTTATTAAAGGGATTTTTGGACTGTGGTTAGACATACCTCACAAATTCCCAAATCAGTTGTGCAAAACTATAAATTCTGTACTTGCATCCTCCTAGTAAATTAAGCCAGTTTTACAGGAATATATCTATTGAAAGCTTTGTCAAGATGAGGGAGGCCAACAGATACACCTCGGCATATGGCTAAGAAGCAGCACACTGATTCTATAAACATTAATGCTTCATTATTCACCTGTAGCACTGATTCAAGGGGTAAAGCTAAAGATTTTCTGAAAGAACCGAAGTTCTGGGGCAACAATGTCTCAGCATGAAGGGTTTTCACCAGTGCAGGCAAAAAGGTCTTCAAGGCTTTTATACTCTCCCACCCCTTCTCCCCTGGAAAGGGGGTACAAATTGCTTTGAAACAGTACAAGTGGCCTAAAATTAGGGCTACTTGGAACACACACAATTATGGCTGAGAACCTGGAAAGCATCAGCTCTCTCCCCATTTGACACATAGGCTATGACAAGAAACAAGACACCTGAGAAGACAAGGGGAACTCACACCTTGCCAGGATTACCTGCCATTTTGAAGATGGACATTCTCTGGCAAGCAAAGTATTATCAGCCACTTACCAATCCTGAGATTGCTTGTCCTTAAATTCCTTTTGCTTTAAAAATAGTGCAAGCCTATAAAACAAATGCAAAAGGACTACAGAAAGTGCTTGTGTCGTAAAAAATAAGAAAATACATGGTGCAGAAGAAAGAACTGCACAAGACACTTTGATTGGTGGGTATTTTATGCTAAAAGTACATTACCAGAATGATACTACAGTAGTTTGCTTTAAGCAGATCTGCAGGTTCCCAGATAGTCTTATTCTTGCCTCTCCCTACAGGCATGGAGACCAAGCTGAGACCTGTAGAGGTGGCTGCAGAAAATGGAAATGTCTGCAGCTTCTGAACTGCATCTGAGAGAAACAAATCAAGAGCACAGCATTGTGTCCTGTGATTGCAGGGAGGGCCCTAAGACAGGCCACAGGAGGGGGAGTTCCAAGGACATTCTACCATAGTACAAGAATGTAATGTAAACTTTCAGATCAGACACAGGAAAGTGTAGCAACACGTGCATCTAGTCTTGATGTTGCTTTTCTCTTAAATAATTTAACTGAATCTGCACTTACACAAATACAAACAACCACAGTGACTAATTACAGTCCAATCACTATATTGGTTACACTAATGAAAGAAAAAAGTGATATATATGGAGCTCTGCACACGTTACAGACAATAAAACTGGCTGATGAATGACACTCAAGACTGTGTCACTGTGGGCACACAAAGGTAGTAAAAACTTCTCAAATCCAGGACTGACAAAGGTCCCTGAGGCCTCATACTGAATGGACACTGTTTGGTACTGGATGATTCAACAGAAGCAGCAACATGGAGTGTCCTTTCCAGAACTGCAATTTATTTTAAAGATCCCACTTCTGTACTCAGAGTGCTCTCCTTATACTCGAGAACCTGCTAAGGCTTTGGTCTAGATGCCCTCCCACATCAATGACCTCCACAAAAAAGGTGATGGATGCACTTTCTTTCAGCAATTTAACATTAAGTGCCTTTTGGTTTAGCTAAAAATAAGAATGGAGGAAAAGACATGTTGTATTCACCTGCTCTAGTTCATACACAATTTTGTATCCTTTGCAGTTCTCTTTAAAAATAAACACACCAATATTTTCATCTTATTTCATTCTCTACTGACAGGATTTTGATTAGGAAATGCACCAGCACTCTCTTGGCCCTAATTAAAGGGCATATAATACAACAAATAGATGGCAATGTCACAACATGAATTCGATCCAGCCTGTGTCATTTCTTCATAAGTTTTATTCACAGAAATGAGAGAACTACTTCCCTTCTACACCTCTGTCAGACTCCCCATGGAAACTACTCCCAGCCACTCTCTTGGAGAGTACAAAACACACAACTTCACTAATGAAAAATTGCTAGTAGAAGCAACAAGCACATCTCAGCTAACTAATCCATGGGATGCCCAGACCTGGAAACATAAACTTTCCCCACCTAATAAGGGTGTGCTGATCTCCATGAGATTGATGTCAGAACGCCTTGGAGTACAATCAATACAAAGCAAATAAATAATTAATTGCTTCAAGTAATTAAATTTATCAAATCCAAATAAGAATAACTGGTATTTTATGGAACTGCTTCCAAAAGCTGAACCTCTGAAGGGACGATATTGATCACAGGAGGACAGACAGATGTGTCACATGTTCACTGCCTATGAGGTCTGGGTTTGCATTAATGATAGGGAAGGAACAGAGCCAGCAGCCTCCAATGCAGGGTAAACAACCAGCATACTTGGCCATTTAATTATTGGTCAGATCAAATACAGAGAATAAACATGTCTAAACACATACATACAACCTCATCTTCCTCTAGAAATATTGTTCGCCTTGGACTTGAAGGAAGCACTTAGTTCTCACTCCAAGAAAAAAAAAATTAAGAACTCACACACATGCTTTCCCCACACAACCACAGTAAATTCTTATTCATTAATCAGTGCTAAAAAAGTGCTCAGAAGGCTACTAAATATTTAAAAGCTGGTGAGTGTGAATATTTGAATCAATGGGTACTAAAGCTCTACTTGTCATTTTCCTTCCTTTACTTCTTTCTTAATTTGTTCAACTGGCAAATTGTCTACAAGATCCCACTTAAGCAGATGGAACCAGGCTGCTGGCTGGAAGCCTTTTCTGAGGGGAGGAGGCTAGCTTTGAATGACTAAGCTGGAGCATCCTTCAGTCCTTTCTGCAGACTGAGACTTCTACAAACATCTTTTCATCACATGGTTTGGTTTTGTTTCCAGATGAGACACCACCCAATCAATTCTCTTCCAGTTCCTTTGCTCCCAAGCCCATGACAACAAAGCAAGGACAGAGATACACACCTCAACATGCAGGAGCGGGTACAAACATCCACCCTTTTCCATGCATCACCTTCCTTCCTAAAAGCACTGCTGCAACAATTCAACAGCATTACCAAAATCATAAGTTAAAATCCACAGACAGGGTTCAGAGAGAACATCTTAAAACACACTGCTGCAGAGATGTTAAGTATGCCAAAATGTCTTGGAGTGACTGTATGATGTCTGTATCCCCAAATCGTCTGTTCTGTTGGTGTTGAATATTAAATTCTGCAACTTTAAGACTGTTTCCAGGAGTGAAGCAGGGGGAAAGGAGAAGTGCAGAGTTTGTTATCAGAGACTGCACCAGCTCCCCCGCATTCCTGCTGGCTCTGTGTTGTCTGCAATGGACAGCGAGGGAGAGCTCTCTTTTGCTCTGGGTGGCTTTTTCTGGCTAGCTAAGGCAGAGAAACTCCCTGGATTGCTTTTTTCCTCCTTTTCCTTTTTTCCTAGAACTGTTTTGAACCTGCTCTGGACTGAAAACCCAGAAAGAGCACCAGGAGCTCACACCTGTGTCCCACCAGGCCTGGCCTGGGCCGAGGCATTTCCCAGCACCGGAGGGACTGAGAACAGCCTGAGTGAGCCGGGCAGCCCACGGAAGGAACTCTTCTGATCCTGTCATCTCTTCAGAGTAGCAAGAAGTTTTTGCTGTTTGGTATTGTTCAATTTTGTGCTGGGAGGTGTGTTGCCTGTTGAATAAACAGTTCTGTTTCTTTTTTCACTTCTCTCCAAAAAAAGTCAAGTGCTCCGAACACAACAAAGTCAAAGACAAAGGTTATATTTAAAAGAAAGCTGAACATAACGTTTCACTGTGGTGAAATCAGAACAAAATCAGTTCTGCTCTACTGAAGCAACATCATGCCCAGATCACAGACATGTGGTTACTGTTGGTTTGTCTGGATCCTGGAAAAGATCCAAGTTCAACAGCCCCCATTTTCCTTTCCTTCAGGCAGATCCACAGCAAAGCATTCCTTCCTCATAGCTCCCTGCTTTCCCTTTACTCTTTTCTTCACCTTTCCCTGTTCAAATTCCCTACACATCTCTCTTCTCCTCTGGGTCTTTGGCTGCCTCGACCTCCCAGCTGAGCAGAGCTGGTACAACAGGAAGTTCTCCAGAAGTAATGCTTAGGATTAATAACACACTTCTAATGTTATTTTCATAACACTGTTTTACTAACATCAAATGCAAAGGTCTAAAATTCTTTTCAAGAAACTCTTGGAAGACTCACCCCTTCCCAAACATCTGCTACAGCCTCTCAGTGGCAATACACTGCCTTGAATTAAGAGGAAGCTTTTCAGAATGCCCAGCTTCCCACTGCCTTAGAGAAACTTGCAGTCTGTGCTGTCAGGAGGCAGAGGGAAATCCCATGCAGAGCAAGGGCATGGGGGCTGTGGCCTCCTTTGCCTGTGGCCAGAGTCCCATGGAGAACAATGGGAGACTGAGGCCAGTCTGATAGAAGGCAGCTTGTCGAAGTCACTGCAGAAGATTACTCTTCAGCATCTACTGAAGGAGAAACTTTCAGTTATGAAGAATAATGGCTGTAAGTGACCATTAATCCTTACAGGAAAAAAAAAAGTCTTCAAATTCAGCCTGTCCATAAGATTGTGTAAGCTTTAACAACAGGGGGAATTTGAAGAGCCATGGCTATTATCATAAAAACTACTGGGAACAAATTAAGTTGAATATGGATTCCTAATTTTTTCTTCAAGGACTCGTTTCTATAATTTTAATTCTATTAATTCTATTAATTTTAACTCAGATATCAGACTAATTGTAAATCCTCAGGGAAAAAAAAATCTTTAATCAAAGAGTAAGTGCCATTATCCTGGGGATGATATGGTACATTTTTCACATATGACAGAGGTTGAGCCCTGATCTCACTGCAAAATCCAACTTCACCTAACCACGAAGGCGTAAAGCACAGTAGAAAAGTATAAAATAAAAGAGGACAACAGAAGCCTTTAGGTGAGGAACTCTTTAGGTCTTCAGGCAAAAGAACTTACTGCTGGACATCACAAGCTTTTAGAAATCATTTTTCAATGTGCTAAGGGCAAAACATCTTATGCTAGATGTTGCCAAAGAATGAATTCCCAGCACTTCATTCCAATTCCTCACTTAATCCTAGTCAGCCTCCACCCTGATAAATTCCACATCCCTGAAGTTCAGAGGGTTTGCCATATAAATCCCACAAGTAAAATAATTTGGATTAGCATGTAACATTTGGCACTTCAGCACCTCTTACCAGTTCAAAAGGCCTGTACTGACCTCATGTAATTAATTCTCCCCATCATGCATCTGTGAAGTCTAATAGCTCCTGTTTTAAAAACAGGTGACTGGCTAAAAGCCACAAATGAATTAATTTTTCTGGGTTAGAGGTAGGTTTCATATTTCCAAAAAACACAGTGTTGTTTTTCCACCTAGATCAGTGATGAATTATCTTTTTAATTCACAAATCACTGGTAATTCTAAGAAAAGTATTTATCTCCTTAAAATTTTCAAGAAAAACATAGAAAGTTGCTGTAGGTCACCCCAGGAGCTTGGATACTATAGGCTGAGTTGCTGAATCAGACTGCCATGCCTCAGCTTAGCACTGCATCTTGTGAGCATTAAAAGAAACAGATAAAAGCATGTAGTACCCATTTTCATGAAGGCTGGGATTTGAATTGCCTGTTTGGTGCACAAAAAGGCTGCTGGCTTTGCCAGATGGTTCCACCACTGATACATTATTGCTCAGCTTCTCTTCCAGAGGGGGTAAAAAAAAAATAGAAAAGATCAACCATTACTTATTAGTTTTCAAAATCCAAATCAATCTCCGTAAATTACTCTATTTATCTTATTGCCAGAGAACACATCTGCCACGTCTCAATAAATCTCAACACTTGCACTGCAGTCTTGCTTGTCTCTGGACTGGGATCTCCTCAAGGCTGTAGCCCCTCACTCAAATAGGTATCCTGCAGATGGTGGCACTGGTACACCAAAGGAGCCCCTCAGCAGTGATCCTGCTGAGGCATCCCATCTCTAACACACACATGCACCAGTACATCAAAGCAGCATTATCCCAAACACATTTCTATTAACAGCCAGCAAGATCTGGAACCATTCTGATATCAAAAGAACATTCCATAAAAACTGTCTTTTAAATTTACTAGGCCAAGTGAGGATGCCAGGCAAGGAATGTACTTATCCAACTTCGCTATAATAAAGCAATTAAAATTTTTTTTGGCTAGGAAAAAAGCAAAAAGTACTTGCATGGGCATACAGGATTTTGCTATCAAAACTTCTCTGAAAACATTCAGTTGACCAAGCAGGTTTAAGTTATTTGATATCCCAAAACCTGTGGCTAAGAGTCAGGTGTCAAGTCTTGCTGATATAAAAAAGCAATACAAAAACAAGAAAGTTCTTTACTCAGGAGTATCTCTGCAATAGATTGAACACAGGGGCTTTTCCAAAAAATATCTTCTAAGATAATGTAAACAGAAAAGCTAAAAATTCTATGTATTTATGTGTTTCTGTTTTTCTCAAGACAACCTGAACATCCAGATCTTAATCATCTTAACTAGATTATCATTAAGGTCCTTCCCAGCCCAAGCCACTCCAAAAGAACTTCTCAGCTCACAACACACGTGCTCCAAGGGGCCCATTAGTTCTGGCTGTAAGCTCTGTTTGGACTAGACAGCTCCATTTGGTTCTGTTACAGGTGTCTAACAGCAGAGCAGACACACTAGTGACAAACACCAGCAAGTTCAGGTGCCTCTGCAAGGCAATGAGTTGGCCTCCAGAGAGCGAGCATTCCAGGTTTCTGAGTCTCCACATTTATGGAATTCCTTTCTTATTTTAGAGGCAAGAACTTGATTTTCTTTAGCTATAAAAGGATGAGGAGAGAGCCAGGCAAAGTGAAAGACGTTAACAGGGGTCCCATGGGAATAGGACAAGAGCCTACCCTCTGGCTCCGCAGCGTGACACCTGCAGATTTGAAGTCAGGAAACTTGATGCCAGCAGTCTCAGGAACAGCCTGAAAGAGATTGAAACAGGATGTGTTGATGGAGGAAACACAAGAAACACAAAATTTCATACAGAGACTATCTGAAGGGGAAACACGATTTCCTATGACAGAGAACCACCTGCCACGGCCGCATGCCAGAGATGAGGCAAGAGGAAAATCCCAGGCAAAGGGATTCAGTGGGAAAATCCCAAGCAATTAATTGAGAAAAATACTCCAGTTCAAGGCATCTTTGGAAAGCTCAAACATTTTTGGTCAGTTGGTTTAAATGCACTGCTCTGCACAGAGACTTATATCCACCTACACAAAAACCCTGACCCTACATTGTATTCATATATATTTGCACAGTATCATCCTTATCCAACTTTGACCCATTTCACTGATCAAAACAGCCCAGGACTTCCCTAAATCTTGCCTTTTGACTGTAAACTCCCTAAGGAATGAGCTAAGAAACCTCTGATCTGTACAGACATGAGCCCACTAATGAGGATGCAAGGACTGCCCCCTCCCAAGGAGGCCTGCTGTTCATCCATGTTTTGCCATTTGTCCATTCATTAGACAGTTTTCTTTCTTACTTTGTATTTTAAGCACAACACTGAAATGCAGAAAACTTCCAATACTTCTGCTGCTGACAGTAGAGCATATAGTTTCAACAAAATGGAAAAAAATAAATGCAATGCCTTATAAATCTATGCTGATCAGCAAAGCAAAAGGTGAGGAGACTTTTAAACTATTAAAAGTGCACAGGCTATCTGAGCACTGAATGGTTTGGGGTCCCCCGAATGGGTCAGCAATACTTAGGATTCAAGCTAAGAATAGCAACAACCTCTGCAAAACACATGCACAATTGCACTTTTTCAAAAACTAAGTCACCTCAAATCTCCCCATTTTTTGGAGACAGCATTTGTCTTGCTGCTCCCAGATTTTTCTGCAGAGAGGTTCTACAGCTTGCTCCTTCTTTGCACCAGACAGGGCTGAGACACCCAGGGCTGCCCCAAGATCCTAAGAGATGCTGAAGGACAGTGACTCAATTTTTCAAGTTCCCTGTCAATAACTCTCACATCCCCATCAGTTATCTCTAGGTCTTGGTCTTGAGGTGGCACCCTGTAAACCACTCTGCATGGCCAGGAATTAATATTATTTCAGTTATCTGTTGTCTGCCCAATAAACAGAGGACCCAGGAAAAGATTCCTAAACATGACCATGAAGGAAAAAGTATTCTCTAACTATCAACAGGGCCAATGAACTTGTAGAGATCCCTTTGATCTTTGGTAGGAGGATATAGCCTCCCTGCTTGCATTATTAATGACAAACAAGGCTGCAATCAAAAACCAATCCTCTCTGCTTCCTTTGAATTAAGCCTGGCTTCCAAACTCCCCAAACTCTGCCCCTCAGCCTGTTGCTGAACACCCTCACACAAGCAGCGTAAAGAAATCAGCATCATTCCCTCAGCCAACTCTTGACTTGCATTCAGCAATAAGCAATTAAATAGGTTCTTTTGCCTCATGTGCCTGCACAGACTGTACACGCTGTAAATGTTTCAACCTCAATTGACTCTTTGCTAAATGATTTTCCTTTGTTGAAATGATGCTGATGCAGCTCCCGATTCAAATTCTTAGTTAAAATGCAATTTTTTTCTTAACATTTCCTGGCTATAGTTGGTAATTGACTCCTAATGGACTCTGTCATGGTTGAAATGATGCTAGTGCAACAACAGAAACTGCTTCTCTGCCCACCCTGGTGTGCCTATGCACTACATGCCTGCAGACAGGCCCCAGCCAACATTTAGGGGTGGACTCCCTCACTTTGGCATCCTCAGCATCTTTCCAGCCCCATTCTCTAGCCCTCTTTTTCTCATTACCACCAACGATAAACTGCTTTCTCTACAGGGAGATATGCCAGCCATGGCTGAGCTTTCCCAGAATAACCCTTAAGGGAATTCAATGCACAAGGTGCCCAGTGATATTATACTCATCACACAGCAGGGACACACATGGGACACGACAGAGCAAAAGAGTGTTTTGAGGAAGTAGTGGCCATTAGGCAGACTTCAAGCAATAACTGTCTAGAATTCACTGCTTCCCTCCCCTCTCTGTAAAGAATCTTTTGGAGAAAAATGGCACAAGCGCTCTCTGTTCACAACGTGGAAGGACAGGAATTCCCAGGGACTCACTGGAAACATCTTATTTTTTTAACAGCCCTTTCCTACTGAAGGTGCTGAATTTAGATCAGTCCATGCTGTCCTCCTCTTCCCAGAAAGGGAAATTGAGGTAGCATCAAATGTGAACTGAAAGCTGTGTTCTGGGCTCCTTAGACTGCAGCTCAGCTCATGGAGAAACAGCAACAGCTCCCAGAATACAAGAGTCCCACAGCAGGGCTGCTCTGATCACAGCTGAGGATCAAGGAAGGGGCATGTACTGAGCTTGGGGAGATGCTGCTGAGATCCAGGAGCTGGGGAAGAAAGGAAAAGAAAGAACTAGAAAAAGAAAGCAGGTGAAAGACAATGGGCTTGTGGGCCAACCCTACACAGCAGTAACAGAATACACTTGGAAGAAGCAGGGAGACGCTTCTCCTTGCCATGATGCATGAATGGTTGGCATTATTTCAACCCTTTTCTCAGGCAGGGAAAGAGAAACAGGACTTGAACCAACATTTTTCAAATGGGGGAGAGACCAAGAGCACACCAGGGGACTCTGACAATGGCTGCCTTACACCAATCTGCCTTCCAAAGATGTAACTAAAAAACATCTGCCTAAAGGCAGCCAGAAGTTACTCCCCCCATCCAAGAAGGGCCTGATCCCCATAGGACTGCTGCAGAAAACATGTTACCCAGTCAGAGCATAAACAGGGTGAAGGGGAAAAAAATGAGAGAGAAATGTTTACAGGCTTCTCTGTCTCCTTCTTCTGTGGCAGCTTCTTCTTGGGAGCCTTGCGCTCAGCACGCCTCTGCTCAGTGGTGGTGTCAGCAGCTGTGATGAGCTTCTGCAGGTCTTGGGTTCTCTTTTCTCTCTCTTTCTTCCTGGTTTCAATTTTGCGGAGCTCCTGGATGAGGTATTCTTCTTCTGCCACCTGCAGACCAGAGCACGTCAGGGCAGTCAGAGAGCAGAGGAGGCCTGGCAAGGCAAGGGGGCCATCTACCGATAACAGCTCTGCCCTGGGCCAGCCCGGGAATGATTTTATGCTCCTGTTTAACTTATTGGATTTGTAGAGGATGTTACATTCCATAATCTTACCCTGCACCCATATCACAACATTTATGAGGCACTCTTTAACAATCCATAAATTACTAATCCCATCTTTCAGAGAACAAAAGCACAGACAGAAGGGTTAAAGCCCAAATATGCTGTAGTTTCAAATACAGCATTGTGAAAAGCTGGCTCCCCTCCCCAGATGTAGCATAGAGAGCCCAGAACAGCTATGCCTAGTACTGACTATCAATGGGGGGAAGAAGCAGAGTAAGTCACATATGAACTTTCCTTGGAGGCAACTAACTGAAAAGGATGCTCTCCCCCAGCCTATGGAGAACTCACCTTCTTAACCTCTAAACTGTAGGATCATTACATGGCTTGAACATAGAGAAAAACTAAGCATGCAGATTTAGTCTTTGATGTTTTCTGGAAAGATTTTTAAATAAATAATTCTCTCAAATAAATAACTCTCTCTCCACAAGACTGCTGTACTCATAAGGACACTGAGAATTTGCTTGTATCAGAGGACTAATACAGTCAGTGTCACTGAGAAGGTTCTGGCAGTTACCAGAGACCATTACTCTGCTCATGTAGGCCTTTCTCCTGGATAGTCAGATTTCTCAATTATTGTCCTTTTAAAGGGACAAAAGCTGTACTTGGGTGTTGCTTTTTCCTTGCCCAGCCCTTCTTTATCTTTCCCACCCTCTGGCCTGCATCATACACTTATTAATTCAACTTAACAATCTTCTGGAGACGTGATGCTCTCTTCCCCAAGTTACCTGCTCTGGTGTCCTATTGTAAAGCCTTTCCAGCTGTTCCTTCCTTCGTCTCTCATGGCCAGCATCAAAGACTGGGATTTTTAGGTCTGTGCCTGGAGCTGCACGAATGTTTGCCAGCTTGGCACAAATGTGGTAATACCGTTCCTTCAGGTCCTCCACTGACCTTTTCTGTGGAAGACATCACAGGAGGACGACATTATGGAAGAACTAAGCAAAACCTTGTGCAGTAGCCACCTAAGGACCACCAGCTGAAGGATGTCACATACAGTACAAGACACAGTGCCTGGGAGGAAGGCCAGCAGAGGCCCTTGCAGGTGCTAGGGGAATGACAGGGAAGGAGGAGTTTCTCAGTGAGCTGCATGAATTAAATGTCATGAGTTCACAGCTACCGCTTTAAAAACACCCACTAAATGATCCAGCAGTGCTGAGGGTTTAGAGACAATACAGCAGTGAAGCATCCCGAGCAGTGAAGATAAAAGGATGCAAGGAGAGTTGAGAGGAGAAAGCCTGTGAGCAGGAAACTGCAACAAATGTGCAGGTCTCTGAGTTGCTCCAGACAATGGTCATTCAAGTCACAGCCAAGAAAGTATCAGCTGCATCAATTCACTGCCCATGATTTCATGAAGTCTGAGCTGTGTTCCATTAACCCAAGCACAAAAGACTTTGGGCTGCTCAGCTGGCCATACTCTTGTTATTTAACTTTGCTACAGGCGCTTCATGTGGGCATTTCAGAGGATAACAGAAACAGCATTTAGAGCTGTTCTGTAGATGTCACGTTATTCCCTGTGTCACCAGGAGGCATGGAAGCAGTACAGGAGATCAGCAACCATGACTCCAGGGTTGCAATTTCAGACCGTTGACGGTCCATTTCACAGCAGAGATGATGGAAACCTGCACCATGTCAGACAGGTCAGCACCAGGGAGAAGTCCCAGCCCCCAGGGTTCATTGGCAGATCCTTCTCCAAGGGCCTAGACTGAAATCCAAAACACCTAGCCTGCTCAAATAAACTCCCCAACTGCCTTATCTTCAAGGAACAAGCTGTTTTCCTGGCAGGTGCAAGCTTTCTAACTTTCTAATAAAACACAACAGGGAATGAGAACTAGTCACAGCAGATTTAATTACAAACAAAGCAAGCAGCAATGCCTTGTGCTGGAAATTCAATATTCCTTGCTGCCAATAATTCATTATTTTCCCCTAATTAAGTTGATATAAAGGGTAATTTGGTCTTTCAAGTGCAGAAAACCCTGCACATGCCATAGCAGCAGGTTGCTAGCAGCAACTTGGCCCCCAGGACTCACCTTGAACTGCTGGTGATCGTAGCGGTCGTGAATGACCACAAAGCGCAGATCAAAGCGCCGAGCCAGGTCAAAGAGATGGTCTGTCTCAGCTTTGGTCCACGCATCATCGTGGAGATACATCTGGTACTCCTGCTCTGAGTAGACAGGAACCTGCACTGTCTGTGGAGACAAAACCATGGTAGCTCGCCTGCAGCACTGCCCTCCTCACTGCCAAGATACCTGAGCCAAGAGCATGAGCACAGCACTGACAGGAGGGGGCTGCCGGGACCCTGAGCAATGAATTCTGATAGGAAACACGAGGAGCAGGCAGAGGACTTGATATGGAGCAATGTATGATCCCAAGGCCATAATGAGACATTCAGGGAAGCCTATCAGGAACTACTGCCTAGGAGTTTGAAACCTATTTCAAATGGTTGACACAGGCAGAGGTCAGCAATCCACATCCTGACTATGGGTTTCAAAATTTCAGGCTAACATGACAGTGAAACCAAGGTTCAGCCAGCCTCCCTGCATTCCTCCCATACAGCAAAACCAATACCTTGGCACAAAGTGCTCTGACAATTAACTCTTCACTTGGGTTGGGATATGCTCACTTGTACAGGAAGAACAGGAAAGGCAAGGAGCAGTAATCCCCAGCCTTTAGCACACCCTCTGCTTTGATACTCAGACTACTTCTTTCATGTTTTGTGCAGACAGTATCATGAAGATCTTGAAGACTGTGTACTGTACAACTGAAGGCCATAAACTTGGCAAATAACTTTGTCCCTCCCTTCCCCATAGATCTTTTCCCCAGCAGAATGACAGAACCAAATGACAGCCCAACTCTCACAGGTCCCAGGTGCCTAAAAGACCAAGGCCACACTACTGCCCTCAGCCTGAAACTAAGGGCTCTATCCAGAACACAGATGTCACATGAGTACTGAAGAAACAGCAAAAGTAGTTACTATATTAAGGGAAATCCTAGCATGTGGTAAAGCAAAGTGTAAACAAGCCTGTGCTTTCCTCCCTTATTCCCCTTCACTCACTTCCTCAAGCAGCAAGACTTTGCTCAGCCTGAGGAGGTCCTGCCTCCAGAAGAAAACTGTGTGCATGCAAGCAGCAGATGTACTTCAACATCTCAGTGGTTTTGTGTCTCGTCACCAGAAAAGTCATCCTCATGAACTCCATACAGCTCTGATAAGCATTTCTGAGCCTCCAAATAACAGCTTCTTTAGGTCTACTGCCCTTCCTCTATCATTTAGACACAGAAACGCAAAGGTGAAGCAGATCTCTTGGGGATGCACTAAAAGTAAACTTTCAAGTACCACTTCCACCGGGAGCAAAGTCATCTTATTATAATGTCCCATGCACATCATGAAACAAAATAATTTCTAGAGGAGCACACACACATGAGAAGAGCCAGCAGGGCCCTCTGCAGTGGATGGAAGGGAAGGTAGCAGGTGCCTCATCAGACAAGAGAATGCAACAACAGCAAAGACATTTCCAAAACACTTCCTCAGCCCCCACTGATGGCTGCTCAGGTGAGAATCACTGAGAAATCAGAAGGTGGGAACAGATGGAAAGCTTGAGCCAACCACCGGTTGACTATATATTCAAATGCAACATAACCATAAAAAGGCAAATATGACCCCCAGAGAGGGACTTCCAGCAGCAACTGGCAGTGTTTCAACTGCACAACAAGAATACTGGCAGGAATACCAACTACAACACTACTGATCCCTGGTCAGGAAGGATGCACTGAAATGGAAACAAGTACAAAGAGTATGAGTAATGGGGTGGTGAGCTTGTCTTCCCACAGCAGACTGGAAGAGAATGTAGCCTAGCAAAGGAAGTCTGAAAGAGAATCTGACTGTAGGTTTCAAGTATGCTAGATGAAATGAAAGGAATACTCATGGGAAAAAAAGAACAACTGAAATAAGAACAAAGAAATTGACTTGCAAAAAAGTGCCAATTTAACATGGAAAATTTAACCTGGAAATGAAATGGAGTAAAGACAATCTAGAAGAGCTTCCCAAGGAAGCACAGGGGCAGGAAAAGCCAAGTGCTTTTCAAAAGGAACTTGATCAGTTTATGAAAGGGACTAGATTGTGGCGGGACCTGAAAGAGCAAAGAGGAGGATTCAATGGCCCAGAAAACCTCTCTCAGTCCAACATTTCACACTATAAACTCACAAAATTATGAGTATTAAATTAGCTGAAACTGCTCAGCATTTGGGAACCACAAGACAGCTCTGTGAAAACATCAGCACAATGCCTAATTAGAGGTGAAAACACAAACCAAACAGTAAAAATTATGAGGGAAATAGAGAAAAACAGCCCACATAAATCCACCATGCTCTCATAAGTGGAACACTCATTTCTAGTCCACCCATCTCAAAAGAAAGGATATTTGAGAAAAAAGGAGTGCACAGGAGGGCATGTCACATTACAGAAAACACAGTACACAGCAAGGACAATTTACTACATCATGTAACACAAGACCTCAGAGGGACTAAACCTCAAGACAGCAGTTTGAAATGAGCAGAAGAAAGCACCTTTGCACACCT
This sequence comes from Toxostoma redivivum, assembly GCA_013397375.1. Lineage (NCBI taxonomy): Eukaryota > Metazoa > Chordata > Aves > Passeriformes > Mimidae > Toxostoma > Toxostoma redivivum. The sequence goes on from VXBI01009828.1 coordinate 259,486, forward strand.
CACAAAATTAACCTGAAGAACTCATTAGTATGGGTTACTCACAAACCAGCTTTCTGCCCTGAATGTACTTAGCAAGAATAATTAAACACAAAATTCAAATTAAGAAATCCTTAAGCTAAAGACCACCAGAAGGTACGAAAATATGTATTTGCCCCATTCTCATACTCTTTGGCTAAGCCTTTACTGATGGTAGCCAAAAAAAACAGTATTGGCTGAGAGAAGACTTTGCTCTCACACTAGCAAAGCTGCTTTTATACTCCTATTTCACACCCTGAAACAAGGCTCAGTGTACATGGTGAAACCCAAGTTCACATTTTGGATCTCACAACAAAGAGGAGGGAATTGTACTGGAGACTGGAAGCACAGAGAAAAGGGAAAGCAACTGAGCAGTGACCCAGGAGCTTGGCTAAAGAGCTTGAGTGACCAACAGGACAGACTACACAGGAAAACAGGCTCATGCCAAGGGGAGAGAAAGACTCAGTCAGAAATATCAAGTATGTGAGAAGAAACCCACAAAAGAAAAGTAAGTAAATTTCCTCTGATAAACCAAGTATCTGCAAAACTCTTCATCAGTGCCTTCAACTTTCTCAACTACAGCACCACAAGGATAACTTGCTCCTGATATCACGTAATTGTGCATCTGCAGATGGCAGAGGTCTGTACCACTAATCTAAAGGTTACAGCCTTGTTGAAGGCTCTTCTGTATGTCAGTTCACAGCACCTGATAAAGTTAAGTAAATGAGAATCTTATAATTAAAACACCCATATGTGATGTGTGGCCCCCTCTGATAAACGCAGATGAACTCAGCCAAAACCAGTTCCAGCAGTAGAGTCCTAGAGACAATTAGCCTCACAAAGTTTCACTCAGACAGCTAGGTAGGTGCCTTGACTAAGTGAGTCATACTTCAGACTTCCACCCCAGACATCAGAGAAGAGATACCACAGGAGGCTCTTACCAATGTCCCAGCTAGAGGAAAAGCATCAGTCAGAGCTTGAGCCTTCTAACATATAAGGTCAACCAACCACTTAACTCTGCAGGAAGCCAAGCTTTGTTAGAGCTGATGCTCTGTGGGTTACAAACTTAAAATATTGTATACGGTTACACACAAGCAGAGCTTTTGTGGAATCATGTTAGCACACGGTTTTTTCACTCTTTCAGATTTGCATCATGGAGTTAAACTACATTATGGAAGCACCCTAACTCTGCTCCTTCCTAACTTTGGAGGTCCTGACTTTGAAGTATAAATCTTGATATAGTTTTCTTTGTGCATACACATGAAAGGCCCAGCCACTCAAAGCAGATACATCTGGGACAAAAGACAGCAGGAGATTACAACAACACATTGTGGCAATTTAATGTAAGATGCAAAGAACAGGGGACTGCACCACACTGATACCACAAGAGCAATTTCAGAGGGAACGCAAAGTAATTCAGCATCTGTGCTGGAATCTGGCCAAGAGGTTGCAAGCCACCTTTTTGGCCATGAAGCTCAAGCGATTTTTTTCATACTGAGTAAAATAACAAGACTTATGACTTTTATGTCTCACTCAGAATAGAATACCTTTTAATACCCTGAGCCTGTAATCAGGGGGAGGATGTTGGTCAGGAACAGAGGTACGTATCACGAGTCTCCTCACCAAATCCATGACTACACACCTGAAACACTGGGGTCTCTAGCAAGCTCTGACCACATACAAAGCCCACTTCTCCTGAATGATACGGAGATATCAGTCCATGGTCACGTGACTGCAGGTCATGCTGCAATTCAAAATACAATTACCAAATCTAACCCAGCCTTCACTTGTTGAAAGAATCAACTTCCTGTCTGGACAGCCAAGAAACTGGCTGAAGGGTATTTTCCAGCTGCTATTTATGTGCTTTTGTTTGAATGTGCTCCCACTTACTTTATTAAATCTGGCAAAAGGGTAATCCTTCCCTTCCTCTGCTGCTCTCCTCCAGTGGTAGAACATCGCTCCATCTTTCCTCGCTGGGTTGGTGAAAGGCATCCACTTCCATGGCCGGACTTTCTTGGAGCCCAGTTTTGCTTTGACTGTTCGATAACCCTGAGTTGTATCACTTGGCAGGAGCGGAGGTGCATCCCTGTAGTGGAGAAAAAGGCTGGGATGAGAAGCAAGGAGCAGCCCAAGACAAACCCAAAGAGATTTCAGGCTCAGAACTCTTTTTGCAGATATAAAAGCAGGTGCTGTTCCCAGTTGAGATTAGGAAAGAATTAGATAAAAAGGGTAAGAGCATTGGTTTGTCTGCATTAGACTATTTTGCCTGTACCTAATTAATTTCCTATATCAAGCAAACCCCTCAAATTTAGAAGAGAGAAAACAGACACTGTCCATGACTAAGAGAAGGGCACAAGCATGGGCCAAACACAGATGGGAATCCATCTGGGAAGTGAGACTGTCCCTGGTTTCAAGAGGATGCTGCCCTGCCACCAAAAGCCCAGGCCACTCCACAACCTGCACAGATGACCATGTGCTCTTACTTTTTGTCAGAATAGAGAAGTGCATAAACTTCTCGGTGCATTCCTTCTGGCCTCTTAAACGTCAATGTCTCTGAAGATTTCTTGGATTTTTTCTGAAACAAAAGAAATGCACTTTAGATTCAGAAGTAGAAATTCCTGAGGGAACATTAAAACTGTATAACCTGGTGCCCTGTGATGGTTTCTACTTTTATCTGGTTTTAGACACCTTGAATTTCTCCAAGAGAGTGCCTATTCCTGGTGGAAGACACTGACAGACAAGAACATACCCACTTTCAGTGATAGGGCTCACCAGTACCCACATTTGCTCTTGCTGATAACACACTTAAATTCCACGCTGAACATCTGGCTGTAGATTGCATGGGCTGGTGTACTAAGTCTCTTCTTACTAGGCAAGCACTCTCCCCCCTCAGAGGTATTAATGTATTTAATTAAGTGATTCTCTACCTTTTCGAGAAGACAATAAATAAGAAATATCTTCCCAGCTTTTTATAGATTTTGTCACTTTGTTCTGCAGCAGCTTCAGTTTTTACCATCTATGATTAAACTCTTGGAGTAGCCCCTTGGCAAAATACCCAGTATCGCCTACCAAAGCTCTCTGGTCCCAGCTCCACTCTCCCATTTACACAGCAAACAATTTTTTGACAGTTTCTTCATAAGAGGAATTCAGTGTATACAACTCAACCTGGCCCCTAAACTCTTGACAGAATTGATGGTCTCTAAGACACAGTCCAACTCATACCCATATACAAGTTTATCAATAATCAACTGTATCAGGTCATCAGCTTTGGATTCAGGTAGGTACAGTAACAGCAACACTAAGAAGTTATACTTTATTTAAGAGGGAAAAGTTTATTGAACATTTGGTCTAACTGTCCCATCTTTATAACTACTACTAGCCCAGTCACTACTATTGCATACTTGTTTACAAAATCTCTACCAAATTTTAAATCAGAATATTTTCCAGTAGTAAAACTAACACTGCATCATAAATTGTGTTAAATCCATACAGTCACCTATATCAAGCAAATTAAAGATTCCACTGAAAAAATAAGTCCCTGTCATCTTGGACTACAACTACTTTCCATAAAACTTCATGACAGACATGCATTGTATCAGCACCTTTTCATCCCTAATCAAACACCTTTCTCCTAGTGTGTCCATCACTTTGCCCAGGAGCAATGTAAGGCCAACCAAGGCAGTCACCCACAGGTCACCACACACTGTGTGTGAACACAGGCTTCTGGAATTCCCCCTAAGTTCCCAGATTTATTAAAACTTAATATCAGCAGGCCAAAGATCAGCTCAGCCAGCTCTTTTAGGAGTTGAGAACAAATTACTTGGTCATGCTGATTTAAATGTTTTTATGCCTAGTAATTTTTATTTTAACATTCTCAGTCACTAATGGACTGGAAAGGACTTCATGGTTCTCTTGTGATTTCAAGACATCAATCTGTTTCTTTTCTAATTGAGAACAGATCTATTTCCTGAGCAAGTGCTGCACTGTTATTAGCAACTTTGCACTCTCCATGTGATAACAGCTTACACCTTTGGTTTGGCTTAGTTTCAGTACTTTGCAGAAATTCAGAATGTTTCATTCAAGTGGCCTCCTGCACCCCTCCCAAAACTTTTCACTGCACCTTCCCTTCCTCTCTTTTCCCATTACAGTAAACTTGAGGAGAAAACCATCTTGGTCCCTGCTCCAGAGACACAGCCAGCAACCTGTACTCCATTTGGCTCTCTGCTGTCTAACACACAAACATATTTAAATCAAAGAACTCATAACTCCAAACACTCAGTGGCAACACTGCAGACTGAATCCAGCCAACGGGCTGCTCACCAGACACTGTTCACCAACACAGCTGATAACTGGGAATTTTAGCATTTCAGTCTTTAAATAACTGGTACTTACTGGTTTACCATTACACCAGTGTGCCCTAGCCTTAGTAAGGCAGTGAAACCACAGTGCTTCTCTTCAGAAACAAACATTTCAGTGGAGGCAAACAGTAACAGTCAGGAAGTGCTTTTAGGGATGAAGTGGTTGTGTATATTTAGTTTTGTTTTGATTTTTTTTCCCTAAATACATAGGCTTTACTTCAGTTCAGACCATCTCTATAAGAGAGCTCCCTGGACTCATTTCAAAGCACCTCCACATCTCATAACTACTCCTAAGTTGACCTTCTCAACATCTTGCAAAACATGGGACACGACTTTGCCCAAATATAAAATACAGAAGACGACAAGATATTGTAGCACATTACCACACAGAATTCAGAACATCATGTCACACATCCTTAACAGAGCTTACTAACTTGCCACGTTCCCACAGGCAATGCATCCCAGTTGTCCAAAACCCCAGCCACACACCTTCCCCACACAGGTTGGAAGACTTCTGTCATTCAGACTAGTCAGACAATATTACTTCTAAAACAAGACTGTGTTATATTATTTCCATTTACTTTGGGGCTAGATACTTCACAAAATGAGAATTTTAGAGATAGCTGAGAATGTCCTGGGGCCTGGCCCAGCTCAGCAGGACACCGCTTACACAGCTCCAGCTTAAATCCCACACCAGATGCCATGGTACAGGTAACTAAGAAGGTACACACTTCAATCCATCTTTTCTTCCAATATTCACCCCAAACACCACAGGCAAGGTCAGTAAGTGCCCAGAATCACACAACAGCCCCTCAGGGCACTGCAGTTCACCTTATCCGAATTGATGATGTCCTTTTTGTTGATTGTGCCCGTGTTCTCTGACTCCACGCCTCCCAGCTCCAGGATGTCCCGTACATCTGCCCCCGTCGCCATGTCTCCGCCTGCCCTGTGGCCTTCTCTGCGCCGTCCTGTCCGTCCCCTCCAGCTCTGGGAGGGCGGGAAACCGGGGGTCGAGGGTTAACTCCCGCGGGGGTATCCCAGACTCATACAAACACGCGTAGGTGCGTGTGTATACACATACACACACGGATATCTGCGCGCACACACGCATATACATGCACACGCACACTCACACACTTATATCTACATAGACACACACCCCCCTCGGCCGCCTCCCATCCCCCCGCCAGGCCCAACAACGGGGCCTTGCACCCGGCGGGTCCCGGGGGTTCCGCACGCCGCGCGCGCAGCCCGCAGGCCCGCGGGGGGNAGAGGCGCCCGGAAGTGCCCGGAGCGCTTTGGGGGACGCACCATGCGGGGAATGAAGGTGAAGGATAGCGGGTTCGAGTCCCGCTGGTGGCAGGTCGTAGCCGCCCGGCCCGAAACCGCCGGCGCCGCTTTCTTGGCGGCCCCGCGGCAGCGCCCGGCCCCAGCCGGGTCTCGGCACCTGACCCGCTCAGGGTGCACAGCCCGCTGCAGGCGCAGCTCGCTCCCGCGCCAGGAGGTGGCAGCACCGCCGCGCCCGACCGGCGCCTCCGAGCCCGGCCCGCGGGGCGGGGAGGAGGAGGCGCGAGTCCGCTCGTTGCGCCTGCCGTGGCCCCCAGGTGCCGCGACCCCGTTCCCTCGGGGACTCTGTCGTGGGTCGCTGCTCTCCCAGGGTACCGGGGCTGACCCTAGTTTCCCGCAGAGCTCATGCGGAGTTATCCCATCTCCTTTCCCGAGGCGCTCGCTGGCGGCTTTGCCCTGTCCCATTATCCCCGCCAGCCGTGCCAGAAGCCAGTCCGGTGCCAGCCACAGTCGAGTTGATCGGCCTGGCTTCGTATGCCACAGGTGCGCTTCTTGCCCTCATGCTTTATGCCTCAGAGCTGCAGCGCTCACATGAGGCAGCCCGGAGTGAAACTTTAATTAATAGGACTGTCCTATTTCCTCTTCCCTGCGGGAAGAGTTGGGGAAACAAGGAAAGGGGAGAAAACAGTGTGGGGCCAGGGGGGACTTCGAGAAACCACCTTCCTGTCAGATCGAGGCATGGCAAGGCTGCCTGGCAGAGGTTTGCCTGAAGCAGATGGTTTCTGCACAAGGCACAGAGATTCACTGAACCTGCTGGCCACCTTGGATAGCCCAGGAGAGGGGGTGCCTCTGAGGGGAATCTCTTCTGTGCAGCCCTGGGATGAGCTGAGCCTCACTTGCTCTTGCATGGAATCCCTTAACGCCAGCCTGGCTGTGCCAAAGTTAGTACCATTCCCATCCTGCTGGGGAACCTTCCCACGAGGACTGGCACATCACCTCTGTATCAGTGCCCAACCAATGCCAGTGTGCCATTATGGGAACATTATGTGATATCCCCAGAGTACCATCTGTTGTCCCCAAAAATAATTTAATTCCTTTCTACACTACCCGGGATGGCTTTTAACATCTTGGCCCTTCCATAAGGACAGAGCTGATCCTGAGGTTTTGCCTGTCCTGCCTATTTGCTCTCAGCTCTGCCTCATCCACCCAAGTCCTCCCCCATCAGTGTGTGTGGACACTGCTAATAATTTCTAGCACATTTCCTTGCTCTCTTTGCCGCAACTGTCCTGGAAGTGGGGTCCACACTCCCCCAAGGTGGGCTTGCACAGGGAGACAAGGCTTTCCCAACTTTTGCAGTCTCTGCCTGCCTGGCAAGCCTGACACTGCGGCTCTATGGAGAACTTTGTAAGACCAAAAAAGGGGCCTCTCTTTTTGCCACTCGTGGGGGGTTGTTCACAGTCCATTCATCCTGTTAAACAGCACTTAAAGAAAACAAAAACCAGTTCCAAAAAATAAAACGTAGAGACAGATGGGCCATTCAGTGCGTTTTTTGATTATATCTCCCACTTATCGGCCTGCCTCCTCCACACCTCTGTGAGCCTCGGGAGCTGTCCCCCACAAGGAGCTGTATTGACCTGCAGGTGAAACACATTAACTGGGTGCATCTGCTAATGGGCTCATCAGCAGAGCAATTAGCACTGCTTCACGGGGGGACCTGGAGTTATTGTTTCTGGCCACTGCATTCCAAAGCTTGCAGAGAGCGAAGGGGAAAGGCTGGAAACCTGAGTCATGTACCTGGTCTGTCATTAAGTCCTGCACTGGGACTGTGCCCAGATCTGACCATCAGGGGCCTGCCTCACCAGGGCACAAGGAGAATAGAGAGAATGCAGGGAGTCAGGGAAAGCCAGTAGTGAGGACGAGTCCAGTGCTTCTGTGCCTTGGAACTCTGGCATCACTGTCCTGTTACCTCAACACCATCTCCCACCCCCTGCTGTCCTGGATACCAGGGATGTCCAGGGTACCGAGCCTGGGCAATCTGCCACCAAGCAACTGGGGAGAGATGTGCCCCCGGATTTATCCCTGGCAGGAAGGTTCCCTCCAGGCCAGCTCCTCATCCACCTCAGGATGGTGGAGAAGGATGAACCTTGTGCCCTTTACCCATGCCCTGGCTGCCGAGCATGACCAAAGGTGGCCCTAGGCCAGAGGTGTGCGTGCCTTTGGACCAGAGCTCAGGGTGTGTGTGTCTCCCAGCCTGGCACCAGCGGAGGAGGACAAGTGCAAACACTGTGGCCAGTGGAGCAGGAGAAGGTTATCTGGGGCCCGGCAGTGGAAAAACTCTCAGTGTGTGACTAAGGCACAACAGCGCCAGGTGTGGGTCCAGGCAGGGCAAGTGAGCCTGGAGTTATCGCTTCCCCGTGGGTTCAGGTGCCTGAAGCCAAATGTTTCCTAAGGGTGCGGTGACAGCCACAGCCCCGTTATCGTGGCACCTGGCCCACCCCAAGCAGTATGGACATGGGGACAGGTTGCTGGACCTTCCCCTCCGTGGCAGGGATGGGGCACTTCCCACTGCTCCTCCAATGAGAGACTCAGGCGCTGGGAGCATACTTCAGCAGGGACACCTTGGTCCTAGGGACCCAAGCTCTGACCGCATGGTGAGGAATGGTCTGTATCAACCGGTGCCCAAGCACTTGCAAACTATCCTTCCACCCTGGAGCGCCCTGACTGCATCCCACCCACAGCATTCTTGCCCCTTCCCCAGCTCCATGCTGTCCCTGTGGACCACAGCAGCCCCAGGGTCAAGCCCCAGCCAAGGAACCCTCAGATCTGCAACATTCCTTCTCCCTACAGATCTACAATCCCAGACCAGCTGTGGGATTGTACAGCTGTTGGCTGTAGCATGGGGGTTCCCCGTGAGCTGGGTCATCCCCAGACAACAGAAACTCACTCAAGCTTCTCTTTCACCCCTCTCCAACTGGCAGGTAACTGCATGGTGCTGGGCCATACTGTGGCCATGACTCACACTTTGGCTGTGAGGTGTTTCTCCATACCTTGCTCCTTCGTTTACCCACTTGCCTCCTCATTGGACCAGGTCAGCTGTACCCCACAAACTATGGGGCTTAAGAGTTACAGAGGGTTCAGGGACCTCTGCACAGTTCCCAGGTTCTTTTTGACAGGACATGACCAAGGTGGAAAAGGAAGGGAGACATGGCCTGGTTTAAGGTTCTCCAGCTGACTGCCGGTACACGTACCACAGGGATTGCATCCCAGCCATGCCTCCCTCAGTGCTGCCAAAGGTGTTTTCTTGCTGCCCTCATCACTTTGCCAGGCAGGTTTTGCTGAGGACAGGACTGGCCTCCGTCCTCCAATGGAGAGTGTTTCTTGGCCCAGGCAATTGGAAGAGGGTGTTCTTTATTAACAACAAATTAACCGTAATTGTCTTTTCCACTACAGCCACTCATCCCCAGCCATGATGGTCCATTTGACTGCCGTGCCCCATTGTGTGCCTGAAGGAGTGCCTTGCCTCAGGCACATGGAGCAAACCCAGAACAGCTCTGTTTGGAGGAGTCAAAGCACCTTCCCCCTGCTCTTGCCTCAGTGTAAGGTAGCGGCAGCAGAGCCGGACCTTGCTCCTGCCCTGGCACAGCAATGATGAAAGGTGAGAAAGAAATGGTTTGTGCTCTAAGAGCTGAACCTCAAAACAATCATGAACCGTCACTCCAGCTCCCAGGATGCTTAGGGAGGACAGGACAGCAGAGCCAGCCTTTCCAGTGGGACGGGATGGTTGGAGAAATTCATCGTTCCCCTGGAAATAAAAATAATAATCATAATAAAAATACAAAGCCAGAGATTACTTATACGCACACAAACATGCAGGCACGCACTCTCCCCATCTGGCTTTGCCAGCCTGACTCATCGCTAATTCAAACAGCCCACACCTTTCCCTCTCCCTCCATGTGACGTTTTGAACAAGTCTCCAAGGAAGAGGCAGAAGTTTTGCCCCAGTTATCCCCTGGCATTGTAGCTTAGTCCTTGGGTTCTGGTGGTCCCAGGAACAAGACTTTCCCAGTACCTCATCACCGGCCACATGTGTCCCAGCACAGTCACCTCTCAGAAAGTGGAGCAAGCACTGGGTGGAAGCAGCAGTGGAAAGGACAAGTGATTGAGCCTGATGGATCTGTGATACCTGTGGATGCAGCCCCATAGTCCTGATCTCAGGCCTACAGGCAGAACATGATGTCCCAAACTTCCCCCACCCTGCCTGGAATCACCCATGCATTTGTACCTACTCAAGGATAGAGCACAAGGCTGGGCACTGGTCCCAGAACAAAAAACCCAACACCAAAATATCAGTCACTCCTCAGGGGAACATCAGACCTGCTCTGCCATTCCCATCTAAACAGGGAAGAGTGGGATCAGCCCAGCTACATCCCACTTCCACTTGCAGGGCAAACAGCCCCAGGGAACCCCCCCAGCCCTGGCAAGCCATAGGGATTGCCGTGGTAAGTACAGGAGGAGGGAGCTGCTGCCACCACCACCCTGGGCCAGAGCATCATACAGCCTGTGCGCTCCGTGCACTGCCAGCATGTGTCAGGTCTGGACAAGTTCCTGCCTTCAGAGGGATTCGTGCATCACAGGTAATCAGCTGTGGGAGGGAAGGAGGGATGGAGCCAGACCTGCTTGCTGAGCTCAGGACCTGCCAGCATGCTTGTGCTGAGTCACCACCTATTAACGTAGGGAAACCTCAGCACCTGAACCCCACCAAGCTGCCAGGCTGTCCCCAAGAGGACAGCAGAGACACCAACCTCCCTCCTGGTTGTGACCACAAGGCCAGTACTGCAGAGCTCCCACTGTGAGGCACAGCGGGACAGGACTGCTCAGAAAGAATTGAGACCAGCAAGGCTCTCAGTTGAGTTTCGGCTGCCATTCTCCTTGGAGATGACTCACCGCAGGACCAGTCACACCATCCCAGTACCACAATTGCCCCATCTGCAGATTAGGGAAACTGAGGCACAGGGAAGTGGGGTGACTCAAGAGCTGTTGCACAGGAGATGCTACTCAGATGCCGAGGCTTGGGCGTTCCCCATCGATCCTCCGCAGCTAACTTAAGCAGAAATGAACATCGATGTAAATATTTACTGACAAACAAGCTCAGCCTCACCCTCTCCTCTTAGAAGAAACCTTTAAAGTAAACTCTCCTGGCTCTTTCATGTTTACATCTTGTTTATTTATTATACAGCAGATCACAATATTTCAACAGTTTGCATATAAAGAAAAGTAACATTTCAGAGTGCAAGAGACCTAACGTGCCCAAGCAGAGAAATGTTAATTAACAATATACACAGACAGGAACAGTGCACTTCCCAAAGCTGAGACTCATCTGTGTTCCCAGCTGGAAGAAAATATATTAAAAAAACAGAAACATTTATATATTACTGCTTTGTTTAATTTACAACTTGCTTTGCAGAAGCTGCACATAAAAAGACTAATTTTCTTTTGAGCTTTCTTTTTTGTCCCCCCCCCTACAAAAGTTTCAAGTATAGCAGAGACCTGGGTATTCATAGCTGGACTCACTGTCCTTTACATACTAAATTTAAAAAAGCAGCATGGGGAAGGCAGCTGCAGCAGTACCTGGTGTCATCCTGAGGGGAAGAACAAGACAAAATAAAGCAGACAAGAGCCAGGAGAGACAATTTAGGCTCTTGAGCGGAAAACTGGGAATGGCCAGGGCTGGACTGCCCAGAGGGGTCCCAGGCTGGTGACAGAAACATCCCTGCCCTCTGTGCAAGGTGATGCTGTGCTGCCAACACCTGCAAACCTTTATAGCCATGAGCCAGTCAAATCCCACCCTCCCCCCATACACTATTGGCTTTGGGTGAAGAGGTTTGTTCTGATGATCACAACCGAGACAACCAGCAACTCATTTCCCAGTACCACTACCAATGTGCCCAACTGGCATGGCTCTCCAGCCAAAACGCAGCCAGAGTCAGCCACCACAGCCCCTAGAGCCAGGGGAGTGCCAGAATCTGGGGGAAGAAGGTTAAGCTGATGCCAAAACAAGCCAGGAGTTCTGAGGACAGAGCCCTTATGCACCAGCCCTCCAAGTCGCCAGGTACCTGGCTGAGGGAAACCCTCCAGGCATGGGGAGCTGAATGGTGATGCCTGGGTAGGTGTTTCTTTCACACATATATCCTCAAAACAGCCCTTCCCCACCACTTGGCTGGGCCCGCTCTCACAGGGGCAGGAGGAGAAAACTAGTTATCAACTACAAGCGGAGAGGGCTGGGCAGGCAGGCTTCTCCCCATTGCTATCCCTGGTCCGACGCTATTTACACCGTGAGCTGGCTCTGGGGACATCGAGTCCGGCCGCAGCCACTGCTCACATGTGCCGCTTCATGTGGAGGGCGAGGTGGTCTGAGCGGGAGAAAGCGCGCTCGCAGAGGTGGCACTGGAACGGCCGGTGCCCTGTGTGCTTGCGGTAGTGGCGGGTCAGCTCATCGGAGCGGGCAAATTTCCAGCCACATCCTTCCCAGGTGCAGTGGTAGGGCTTCTCGCCTGCAGAGGAGAGGGGGTGTCAGTGGGCTTGTAGGTTCCCATCCTCCCTATGTCCTCAGCTCTGTGCCCCCCTACCCAGCACCCCCTTTTCAAGGGGGTTCCCTAGTCCCTACCCTTCGGAGATGGGAGCTCCACTGTACACCTCTGCCGGCCCAAGTTTCCCCTTCTGTCCCCCATTTTTCTGCCCTTCCCCATGTGCAAAGGTCTGTTTTCTGGGCATCCCTGCCCCATTACAGCATCCCTCCTATGTGCCCCTGCTTCACTTTAGACTGTGGGTGGTCCCCAACTCATCCCTACTGTGGCGTGGCACCATATGCCCCGTCCCAGCTCGGCCAGAGGGTCTCACCCCAGTCTGTCTCCCTGTTGTTTGTCCCTAGCCCAAGTGGAGGGCTTCTCCATGTCCCCAAGTTCCACCGCCTCAAGCACCCAAGCCAGCAACTGAAGGCGCCATAAAAGTGGTCTTGGTCCGGGTGTGTCCCTGCCAAGACCCACCAGGGTGTCCTTCTGAGCACTTCGAGATTAACCCCCATTGCCCACTGCCCTATAAGCAGAACGCCTCCACACGGCCCCATGCTGACTGCGGGCTATCTCTGCGTGCCCTCACACAGCCCCACCACGGGGGCCCACCGTGCACTCCCTGACATACCACAGGGGTCTTCTCCACGCGACACGCCCCCCCC
>VXBI01009828.1:273733-287256 GCA_013397375.1 Toxostoma redivivum
CGCGCCTCCCGCTCGGGGCGGCGGCTCCCCCCAACCCGTCTGACGGGTCGGTACCACTCCGGCTGCGCCGCGCCGCCCCCGGGGCGCCCTCCGACGGCGGGAAAGCGGCCCGCCCCCCACACCCCAGCCGGGCTGAGCCCCAGCCCGAAACGCTCCGTCCCGTACCCACCTTGCCACCCTCTTCCCGGTGCCAGGTGCTTACATGGAGCATATCGGCGGGCCGCTCCTCTAGCGGCATCAAGTTAGCGAAAGTGGAGATAGAAGGCAGGGCGCTCTCGTCCACGGCCGCCGCCATGGCGAGCCGGGCCGAGGCAGCGGGGCCGGGGCGGGCTGGGGGAGCGCGGTGCGCGGAGCCCGGCACCGCTCCGCTCCCCGTGGCAGCAGCGCTGCTCTACGCCGCCCCGCGCCCCTAAGCTGTTAACAGCATGGCTGCGCCCCGATTGGTCCGGCCCGTATTGATATTCACCGCCGCCGCTTGCCATTGGCTCTGCTGCAGTCCGAGCCACGCCCCTCTGGCGGGGCTGCCCCGGCGGGCGGGGGTCGGCAGTTGCCGCTGTCCCGACCGCGTTCGAAGCCCGCGCGGGATGGGAGAGGGCGGGCAGAGCGGTGGGGTGTACATGCCCTGCTTGCCCTGCTCTGCGAGAGTGTCCCATAGGGGACAAGAGACATGGGTGCTGTTGTGGATCGTGGAGGCCAGAATCTTGCCCACGACGTGAACGGGGCAGCGGTGCCCTTAAGCCTGGCCCACGCTAGTTGCGGCGAGGAGGGCTGTGGGCGGCAGGGCCGGACGTTCCCCGGCACCCTGTCCCGAGTGGGGCAGGGGCAATGGCTGTGTCACATGCACCCGTGCGTGGAGGCAGAGAGTGCCAGAGAGGTCTGGCGCAGGGGTACAGGTAAAAGCATTCCGGCCGATGTGCCGGGCACTACACTCGCCACGGGGGCCACCGAAGGTGGGCTCCCAAAAAGGGGTGCTTATGCCACCATAGCTGAACCAGATAGCCGAGCCCCGGTGCCCCCACGCCCCCACGGCATTCGTTTCATGTAAGCGCACCCGTGAAGCCGCGTCCTCCCGCGCCGCTGCTGTCGGTGAGGCAATCAGCAGCACAGAGCGTACCAGCTCGCATCTGGCTGCGTGCAGGGTGCGTGTGCGAGCCGAGATAACTCCTCGTCGACCCTGTCGAGAACTGGCACCCTGCCGGCGTCGCCTCATCTCGCCCCACAGCCCCCACAACACGTTTGTCTTCCGTCCCTAGGAACCAGTGCTGTGGCTGAGTCTCCGACCACCCTGGCACAGGGGGAAATAGGCCGGCTGTCCCACCCTGAGCAGTCCCGGGGACAGTGCTCTCCTTCTGAGGGCTTCGCATGGCAGGGCACGCAAGGACAGCAGGTTATCCCACCTTGCAGGAGACACTGAAGTCACCCACCCTATTCTGGCTTGTTGGATGACGGCACAGAGACCCAGGGCACTAAGCTGGCCTCCCCAGGGGCTCTCTGCCTCTCTGTCCGGCTCACAGCAAGATCTTCGCCGTTTGGCCCCCATCCAACCAGTACCAGGAATGGCCCTGCTACTGTTGCGTTCCTCAAGCAATGGCCCTTATCTCTTGAAGCCCGTCTCCCTGCTTTCTGGAGCTGTCCATCTCCAGATACCTTTCCAAGAACTGAGGCTGCCGCCTGCTCTATTCAGAAGCAAGGAGTCAATTTAAAAAAAAACAAATATAAACACCAAAGGTGAGGTGTGCACACACACCACACGCACATGCTGCTTCTGAATCCAAAGCTACTCTACCAGTTGCTTTCATCACCACGCTTTAATTATAAGGGTGGAGCATTGCAATAAATTATTTCAGTAATCCAGTGGAACAACAACAATTCAGATCTTCCCCCTTTTACCAAGAATCCCTGCCCTGGTTTCCAGAGCACATGTTGGGCTGCTGCCTGGGCCCCATCTGCTTGTCTGCCAGCAAGGCAGCAGGTTTATTAATGGCACCTATTGGATCAAAACACATGGGCTCCAAAGTCCTTCCTCAGAAAAAGTCACCTCCAAAGTGGCAAAGAAGCATGTGGGCATTACTTGAAATTACTTTTAGCTTGCCTCCCAGAGTAGTTTATTCAAGTCACCACGTAATCCCATTACTTGATTCTTGGCCAAATAATAATTAATAGCAAGGCAGTTCCCGCCCCAAATTTTACAGATAAGTAAGAGAAGATGCCATAGGAGACAAACACTAATTCCTCTTGGGTTTCCCCTTTTCCAGGCAGTTTTGGCAGCTGCACCCGTGCTCACTTATTTTGAGAGGTGTCGCCAACAGATCAGCTTCATTTTTACAGCCAATATTTCTTGCAAATGTGGGATATTCCCCAGGAAACTCATTTTACTGATGCTCTGGTGGGAGGGCCAGCACAGCGGGGAGCGGCAGCATGCCAGGCACCACAGCACTGCCAGTGCTGACTGTGCAGGGAGCCAGGAGTGCATCATGGGCAGGGTTTTCCTGCTGTGAGCCATGGGGTGGGCACAGGGGGTCCCTGCCACAGTCTTGTCAGCCCCTCAGCCACAGAAGCCCTCTCTGAGGTGAGTGAGAGGCGAGCAGGAGCAGACAGTGCATGTACAGCCCCCTGTTGACAGAAGGGCATTTAGGAAACGTGGCTATCTCCCACACCACTACAGCAGACTAAAGTCACTGGCATCCCAAGAGATCAAACAGCAAGGCAAGAGAGCAAACAGAAGGTGGGGAGGGCCACCCACCCAGGTGATGGCTAAAGAGGAAAGGGTTAATCCTTGCTTTTGGCATATCTGGCAGCAGAGGAGTGAGGAGCATGGCTTGCCCAGCATGGTGTGCCAGAGGTGGCCCCATCAAACCAAGAGCATTGTCAGCCCTGCCAACACTTCCACAGTGCCATGGCACCCTCCCCAAAGGCACACAGCATGTGTGGGATGAACAGGGAGACAATGCTCTGTGGCACTGCCAGAGGTGGAATTGGTGCTCAGGTTGCTCAGCAGGACTCCCAGGAGACTCAGAGAGGTCCCCTACACCACAAAACATTGGGGACTGAAAAACACCTGTGCTGCATCCCTTTCTGTGCTGTCACCTGGAGTTGGGAGACTGGAGTGAACCCAAAAACTCTCCTTCAGAAGCATCTCCAGTGCCACCTCTCCAACACCACCTACAGCATCACAGCCCAGAGAGCTTCTGCTTCAGTGGGAGGTAAAACCCAAGTCCCGAAAGCTTAACAGGGGAACCCATGAGAGGTGCCAGGGAGATCCACACCACAGAACAGCCTAAACAACTGTGACACTCCAGGGTTATTTCCCTGAGAGCAGAAAATTAATCTGGCTGGGTTTTACTCTCTGTCTTCCCCTCTGCCTGGTACTGGCCTGCCTAGAGAAGGGTCCAGGAGACCCCAGACTTGCCTGTACACCCAAAGCCCCCTTCCCCTCCTGAAAAGAAAAGAGGAACTGAAAATGAAATTAAAGCATAATTCAATCCGGAGCGGGTCCAGAGTAAAGTCATCTGCTCTTATCGTGTGCTGGCAGGCTCTTCCCGCTCCGCAACAAACACAATGTTATCAGGGCACAGAGGGCAGATTCGTTTGCGCCGGCTGAGCAAGCTGCAGTGTCCGCCCTGCCTGCCCTGGGGTCTGGGGAGCAGTGGGATGCACAGCCGAGGACCAGGGCTGCCAGGGGCCTGGGGAGGCAGGCAGAACCCCGGCAGCACCAGCAGAAAGCTCAGTCCCAGGACGGGGTTCTTTGGCTGGAGGCCATATCCAGCCTCCCTGTGCAGCTCTCTGGCCAGGGGAGACAGGGTAGGTTGCTTCCAATGAATGTCAGCACAGAGTAAAGACTACAGAGGGACAGGGTCCGTGAGTGATGTCTGCCTATGGGAATATACATGGCCTCATCTTCCATGGGTGCTGCTCAGCTGCTTGACCAGGAGGCTGCCAAGCTGGCAGGTCTTGGCATCCCACCCCCTGGTAGAGCAGCCCAGTGGCACCACCAGACCCCAGACAACATTCCCAGTCCCACTGCATCGCCTGGACCGCATCCTGCTTTGATCTCTGCCTGCTGCCTGGCTGTGCCCTGGTGGCTGTGGGGCCAGCACAGCCCTCTCAGTCCTTCTTTATATACCCCTGTTATTTTTAACTCTGCCTACGCAAATCCCGAATCCGGAATGAGCAGCGGCCGGGGGCCAAGGGGAAATGGACATGGTGCAAATTTCCTGCCCTTTTTACCTCTCTTCCTCTATAACATACAGCAACGTTTTTCCTCCACTTCTTAACTTTCACTGGTACAGGAAAGCTGAAAGCTCCAGGCTCTGCATAGAGCCACAAGGTCCAGCACAGCAATGGACAGGGTATCCCACTTGGAAGGGACATTGCACTCAGCATGGTGCCAGGAGATGTCCTGCCTGTAGCACACACCACAGGCTCCATCAGCAGTGCAATGTGCTAGAGGCATCCGGACAGCCCTCGAAGCAGCAGCAGCCTCACATGCAAACATGTGTGCTCACGTGCCAGCCCAGGGGCCAGTCCTTCCCCCTGGCCCAGTAAGAGCTCTGGCCCCAGCCACAGCAGCTGGGACTGGACCACAGCCATGGGAGCTATTCCCTTTTACCACTCACAAAAGTGCTGGACATGACCTGTGACACCCCAGCAGCTCCAGGAGTATTTGCTGTTTTCTAGTTCCTTGTGAGCAACAAGAAGGAGGAACACAGGATGAACCCAACATCTCTTGTTTAATCTTTACAAAAAAAGCCACAACACAGAGTGCCACAGCGACTTGCACAGGGAGTTTTGTAGAGGATATAACGGTATGGCTGCAGTGCCCAGGGGATGTGCATGTTTGAACCCTTCTCTCACATGCTGGAGATTAATAGCTGTACCTCATGTAAAAGCAATTTGTCTACAAAAGTTCCAAATGATCTAGGTAAATATCTCTTCTACTCTTTTCTGAGTGGTGTCCATCCCTCCTCCCAGCTATGCTCTAAGGTATTCAGTCTCCAACGAACCTGAATTCTCAGTGAGTAAGGAAAACCTCTCTTTGCCATGCAGAGTCAGGAAAAATGTGGATGCCAAGGCCAGTGCTGGTCAGACCTGATCTACCCAGATATTCACCATTTCCCAGCATGGAGAAAGCCTGGCTAGCTCTGGAACCTAAGCACTGGTGTGGCTGCAGTATACAAGCGCTGCTGGACCAGTGAGGGAACAATTTTCCAATGGGAGCTGTGGAATGGGGTTGAGTGAACTGTCTGCACCATGAGTCACTGGTGCCCATGGGGACACAGCTCCATGTGAGGCAGTGGGGGCCAGCAGAACAAAAAGAGAGCTGGAGAACTCTGTGTGGAAACTGTTTTCCAGGTAATTTAATTTTGTTATTCCTCCTGTGTAGCTATCTGCCCTGTCAGTGTAAATCACACACCATAGCACATTGCATGGAAAACTCATCCTGCCACCATCCCATGCCCCTGGGACACTGCACCAAAGCCACCACTGTGGCACAGGATGCTGGAATCAATCACAGTCAGCCACATGTGGCTGCTGCAGTGGTTTTACAGAAGCAGCCCACAAAAGTGCATCCTCCCACCCGCAACATTTGTGGGGTGTCTAGCAGGATCAGTGGCCACCCTGTGTCGAGAGCAAACCCCTCTCCACTGGCATTACATAGGGTGCTTCATTCTGCTTCAGGAAGTGGCATTTAATTACCCAGCCTCCTGGTAGTAAATAGGTTTCCAACACATTACAAAAGGCTGTATTACATTTTTTTTATCCCCAGCCTTGCTCATGCTCTGCACCGGTGAGCTCATCTCCTGGGAATACCGTCTCCAAAATAGATTCACTCCCTTGTTGGAAATAATCAAATGGGAATCCAAGCTGCTGAGCCCAAGCCCAATTCCTCCCTTTGTTATGGGGCTCTGGCAGCGAAGGGGTTTGGAGCAGGGTGACAGGAACTCGCCTTCTCTTTAATTGACCTTCGATGATGAAACAATCAACCAAACGATTTAGAAATGTGCATCCAGTGAGATCATCAGGAAAACTTCTCCACAAAGGGGCCTGGGGAAAGGAAGGTGCGGTAATCCACCTGCCCCAGCCACCTCAGCGGGCCTCACTGCATGGCACAAGGTGGCACAGCATGGCATGGTGTGTCACAGCTACCCAGCGCCTCTTGGGCTGCCTTGCTGTGGCTTCATGCCAGAAGCTGCCTCACTAGGTCCAACATAGGGAAAAAGTACAGCTAGATCTGTCCCAGTGAGAACATCTGCTCCCACGGGACATCTATCCTCCTTGTTTCCAGCCCCATCCCATCCTTAGCTACTGAGCACCCATTTATCCCAAGCCAGCACCAAGTGGTAGTGCTGCCTGTCTCCACTCCCAGACTCACTGCAGGTGCTGCCACCCCAATGGGCATTTCTAGAACAAGATTCCATGATGTTGTGGGGCAAAAACCCTCTCAGCCCCATGAGCACTGCCTCTCTGGGGATTTCCATCTCTTGAACCCTTTCCCCAGCTCTCTGTAGCCTGGCGGCTGGGCAGCCACCCGGGAAGGGCTGGCATGGCTCCCTGGCCCCAGCTGTGCCACTGGAGCTGCCTCGGCTTCCCCAGCCCAGGTCAGTGCACGCTCCAGCTTGGCATGTGGCAGGCACTAATTTTGGCCCAAAGGGTTTCCCTTCAGCAGACTCTGCCGCCAGGGTGGTTTTGAAGACAATCTTAGCTGGAGTCTTCCTTCCTCGGCTGCCAGCGATCTGGAGCCAGGCTGGTGTGTTTGTGTTGTGTGTACATGTGTGTGTGTATCTCCAAACCGCAACAAATATTTCATATTCGTTTTCTTTCTTTCCCTTTTTTTTCCCCTTCCAAGCCCTTGGCTGTGGTATTTAAATAGTAGGTGTGGTCCCGGTGCTGTGTGCCAAAACCAACACCAGTTCCAGAGCAGATAACCCTGCGAGCAAACACAGCAGCAAAACCACACTGAACTGCTGGGAGAGCTGTGCCGGGATGGGCAGTGCTGCTGGGTATGGCCACGGCATGGCCCTGTGGGCAGGCAGGCAGCAAGCAGGCACAGTGGCCACATGGCTCCCTGGCCCCATGGGAAAGCTCAGCCAAAGGGGCCAGGTAAAGGGAGGAGGTGGTGGAGTCAGCATGTCCAGCTGAAGGGCCACGCACTAGCTGCTCACTGTGTGCAACCAGGAGCTGTTTGGGACAGACTGAGATGGTCTTTTGGGGTTTGGGTTTTTTTTAATAAATCAAGGCAAAACATGTTACTTAATAATCTGTTTTCCATGTTATAAACAATCAAAAAGATTTGCTGTTAAAAAGGCTACTTTTCTTCCCTAAAAATGTAGAGCATGAGCAAGTGGGAGGAGAAGTCTCTCCAGTGTTTTAAAAGCAGTTCGCAAAGAAACTTTCTTACGCCCTGATGTTTTTCTCATCCAAGCTGAAAGCCCTGAAATATGGTGAACGTCATGTATTTCAGCATGAGTCACCCGGAGAGAACCAGCTGCGTCACCTTCCCTGGCAGTGCTAGCTGTGCCTGTGTGTACTAGGGACAGTGGGGATGGAGGGAACCTCTGGGTGCTTTTCATCCAAGGATGGATAGAGATAAGTCAGTTCAGGCAGGAGAGGAATGAAGAAGGATTGCTGCAGACTCAGAGCCGGAATGCCACCCTCCCCCTCCCTCGGGCAACTGCCATTTTTGGGGATGGAGAGGGTTGTCTTGCAGTAGCCATGACGTTTTGAAGATTCATGGTGTGAGCATAATCCCCAGGAAGTTCACAAATTCATCCACAGAAGAGTGTGCACACAGTGCCGCAGGCAGTCAGGTGAGGGCCACAGCACCTCAACTCCAGCAGAGGCTGTGTCTGGCTGCTGGTGTTCCCCCAGAGCAGCACCCACATCCGAAAAGATAAATGAAGATTCCTATTACAGCCTTCAATCCCCCAGCCTTCCACAGGGCTGGCAGGGCACCAGGTTTCTTGGAGGGGGTTCTCATAAGATTTTGCTCCAGATGGGACCTATTTGCCTTCAGCAACCTGTGAGAAGGTGGGCCATGTCCTGGGACAGAGACTAGGGGAAGCCTGAGCTTTTCTAGACCTGGCACTCACAGCCCACTCTCCTCCTCGCTCCCTGGGTGGCTCTGATATGGCATACCCTGTTTGCTCCTGCTCTAAGCCAGTGCCTTGCAGGAACTAGGCAGAAGGGGCAGTGCCATCCCACAGCTGTGGGCCCAAGCAGAGACCACTTAGGTGAACAGTACCTGGAACACTCATCTGCTGGGGACAAGGCCAGGAGATGGGGATGCTCCTCTCCAGATGAAGCCCAACACCCTGCCCCGAGGATGACCAAGGATAAGTGTCCCCTGGCTGGACAGTGCCTGGGGGTGGCCACAGGTTGCTTGTCCCTGAGCTGAGCTGGTGCAAGGCCATGGCCAGGCGTGTGGCAGGCAGAGCCAGCACACCACTCCCTGCCTCCTGGCCCCACCGCAGCTGCAGCGCTGGAGAGGAGCCGGCCAGGCGTGCAGCACTTCGCCAGCAGCACAAGGTGCACAGCGGGGCGAGGATCCACCCAGCCCGTGGCAGAGTAGGAGGGTCCTTGGCAGACAAGGTTCTATTTTAAAACCCACAGCCAAGCCGGCTCCCTGCCCGACCTCAGCACGTGTTCTGGCTACAGGCAAACAGCCTCGAGCCCAAATCCAACCTCTAGTGGCCTCCATTTTCACAGGCTCCATCTCCCCTGACGGGCCTCAGTCCCACTCCACCACTGCCTCCCGTGTGTCAGCTCAGTGCAGTGTCCCGTGGCTCCACAGGGACCAGTTGGCCCCACTGGCACATGTCCCAGTGTGGAAAGCAAAATAAAGTTCGGATGTCACCTTCCCAATCAAGAGTGGAAAAATCTTTCCCAAAAAACAGCCTTTTAATCCCTCACTGAGAGTAGACAATGTTGGACTCCCCAGCTACACAGATTCAAAGCCAAACAGGGAATTTTCCACCTACATCAAAGCAGAGCCATATGGTTTTACAGAACATGGAGGTTGTGTCCTGTGCACCTGCCTGCCTGTCTTCTTGTTTTGGAAAATTGCAGTGGCCACGAGGCACGGTGCAGGATACCGAGGTCCCCTGCTCCACACCGTGTTGATTCAGCCCCTCCTGCCTCCCCCAGCACCCTATGTACTGAGGTGTAGGGAGCCTTGGGGCTTTCCCAGGAATGATTACTCTAAATTCATCTCCCCTCCCAGACAGTAGAATGAATGAGGCCTGACTGAACTCATGGTATATGCGATGGTGAAGAGGCTGCTCTGCCTCCAGCGTGGGATAGGAAGAATTGAAGGGGTAGAGAGGGGATCTCAGTGGTTTAGAGCTGTAAGTCTGCCCTGGCCCCACCACTACCCCCCATGCATGACCCTGCATCCCTACCTCTGCTCTGAAGGGGAAGATGCTTGAGGGGCAGGGGGAGTTTCTAAGGGGCTGAAGTGAAGTTCTGTGGCACAGCAGAGCTCTTTCCACGGAGCTGGGGGACTCCACAGGACTGTTTGTTGGGCTCTTCCTGGGTCAGTGGGCAAGGGATCACACAGGGAGAGCTCAGCCCTGCATCCCAGGCTTTCCCTAACACCAAGCCCTTTGCAGAGCCTGCCCTAACAAACTTACAGCCCAGAGGTGGGGAATAGGATCCATGGGTTGGTGGACAGCTGCCACATCCTAGTGGCCCAACCTCGCTCTTAGCCCTTGGGTGGATTTAGGAAGCCATGGTGCTGCTAAAATTGCTTGAACCCGGCTTTGCCACAGTAAGCCTGTTGCAATTCACATGGTGCACAGGGGGCACAGGGACTTGGGGATACCTGGCCATGCGTGGTTACCTCCCCCATACCATCTGTGCCCTGGAAAGGGGTATCGCCTCCTCCAGTCCTCCAGTGTGGGTCAGGTGCTGTATCTTCTCACTAGCCCGATCTGATGCACTTCAAAGCCGGGGCAGGAGCACGGGCCGCCTGCCCTGGGGACATTAGTGTCAGGCAGGGGGACAGGCAGGCAGCCCCGGCTGGCAGTGGGGATGGTAGGAGATTGCTCCGGGAATCTGCACTTCCCGTAAAGGGGTTGATTCCGGGAAGGAACCCCGGGCCGGAGCCATCAGTGGGACCATTACGGGCCACTCCAGCCACCTAGAACTTTTAGTCTCCAGCCAGGTCTGCTTCCACGGACGGTGATGTGTGGGGATTCTTCTGCCCTCCAAGTACACAATTGCAGGGTCATTTGCATCTAAAATGGGAGCTGGGCCCTTTAGCGGCTCGTCTGCTCCTGATAGCGGGGCTGGGAGCCTGCTCGGGCACTAAACGCGCTAATGCAATCAGCGGGGCCGGGGCTCTGCACATCAAAGATCCCCGGCTCCCTTATAGCAGCCTCCCGGCCACATACTTCCCCTCGGCCACCTTTCATCACTGCCGGCGTGGCTGTCACCCCTCTCCTGGGGAGCTGTGGCCGGGAGAAGTCCAAGGAATAGAGATGATGAAGGGCTACCAGCCCTCCTTGAGTGCAGGATGACTGCTGCATCCTTGCCTGCACCCCTCTCATACAATCATAGAATGATTTGGGTTGAAAGGGCCTTTAAAGATCATCTAGTTCCAACCTGCCTGCCATGGGCAGGGACACCTTCCACTAGATCAGGCTGCTTAAAGCCTCATTCAGCATGATCACTCCCCTGCTGCTGTAGTTTGCTTCCTTACAGGACTTTTTTTGTCCCCATTCATGTTGTGGAGGGACATGACCATGGAGAGACTGGGGAGGGGGCCAGAGCCCCCACCACTAACCTGAGGGGACCATGGGGCCAGCACAGGACAAGAGCACCCACAAACACTGTGACTCATTAATGGGGTTACTAATAACATCTGAAAGGAAACTGGCTGAGGCAGCCCTGCCCCACATTCTCTGTATCAGGGAGTGGCACCGTCTTCATCTCACTGCAAGGTGTCCCTAGAGAAAGGACTGGCAGTCCTGGTGCCATGTACCGACAGAGAGAGTGCTGCTTGGCACCTAGATAACAGGGTGCTGGATGCTGGAGGCTCAGCAGTGTGGTTCAGCCAGCACCTCAGGGTGTCCTGGCTGGGGCTGCTACATCCCCCAAGGCGTGCTTGCAGACTAACCAGCATCTCCTCCTCTTGGGAAAGTGCTTTCTTCCTTGTTCATCCTGTGCACCCTCAGGGTCACCACAGAGAATGTTCCCTGGGAGTAGAGAGGACACTGCCCAAGGTGGCAGCACCTGCAGGCAGGACAAACCTGAGCCATCCCTGAATCTGGAGGACTGCATTGGGTGCTCCCACACCATGGGCTGGTGGCCCTACTCCTCCTGCTCAGGCAGACCCTAGAGCCCCCTTGGGTCACTGCATAATCCTTGCCACAGGCAGGTACTGGAGACCATTGCCCTCTCTGGATGGATGGATGGATGGATGGATGGATGGATGGATGGATGGATGGATGGATGGATGGATGCCTGGCTACAGCTCCCCTTGGGTCAATCTACAGAAGGGTCTCAGTCTGCTGAAGGGACAGCAGAGTGCTCCTGGGGGGACGTGCGGACACCTAGTTGAAGGCACGGGAGTGCTGGCTGCGCTGGCTCGGAGCCGTCCAGGGCGCTGGCCCACGGCTCCTGGCCAGCAGTCAGTGCTCATGGCAAACACAGCTGCTTCCCCATCCTTGTCCAGACCCGGCTTGTGGCGCCAGAGACCGTTGCCATATGGTGCTGATGTGTACACAGCGCCTGGGTTCACAGCATGCCAGGAGCGCCTGCACTGGGGTCTGCCTGGCCTCAGGGGGACACGGCACCCTCCAAATGTCTGCACCCTTTGGCAAGGAGCGGGGTTGGGGGCCCTCAAGAGCCTGTAAAAGGGATGGGGCCTCAGCAGTGGCTGAGCCATGTCTGATCTGGCCTGCTGGAGATGGGTCAAGAGCTGCCCTCCCATTCTGATGGGGAGCTCTTGGGGCAAAGTGGTGTTTTTTCATGCCTGCTGGTGGTTTGGTGCTCCTAGTGCAACCAGTGGGATGCCAGGTGGCTGTGGCAGTCCCACCCTGGCAGAGAAAGCTGGCAGTGACTCACTACCCACACCAGCCCTGCCTGCTGGGTGACTCCTCCTGCAACCCATCCCATTGCAACTGCCAGGTCCTGCTCCCTCCATGGGCCCAGATCCTTTGGGGTGCTGGGAGGATACTGGCAGGGCTGGCTGCCACCCATGGGGGACATCCCCTGAGCCTGGGGGACCCCATACCCCATGGCCAAGGCTGCACCATTGACACCCTATTCCTGTGCCCTGGCTTGATGGTGCCACATTCAGGACAGGGGGAAAAGAAAATCCCCCACTCCTTTTTCCCTGTTTTTCCATCCTCTCAAGGGGAATCCCCAGTCTGTTCCGCAGGATCCCTCCATCCTCCTGCTCCCAACCAGTGCATGAGACAGGGAGAGGGGGAGCCCTGTTGGAACTGTTCTGGTCCCCAGAGCAGTACCTGGGGCTGAGTCGAACCCTGCTCAGCCAACACCTCACCCAGCTGCCCCAGGGCTTGCAGGGATGTGCACATCCTGGGGAAGGATGTAGGCAACATTTGCATGCATCCATGGAGAACGGAAAGTCATGTTGGGATGTGTCCCAGTTATAAGTTGCCATTTTGGGAAAGGGGTTGTGGGTCTGGGAGGGGCAGATGGGCCAGGTAGGGGTGACACAGTATGCAGGAGGTGGGGAGGGGACTGGCTTTGGAAGTCTCCCCAGGAGGTTCTGTAGAGTTTAGCTCCCCTGTACTTGTGGCAGCAAGGGGGCCCCTACAGAGCAACAGTCTCCTGCAGCATGTGATGTATTCTGGTCTTGCCACATCCAGGGTGGCAGCAAGCCCAAGAGAAGCCCCTGGGTGTGCACGAGGCTTGGCCCCCCACACTGATTGCTGCAGGGAGAACATGGGATGATGCCCAGGATCTGGCAGGAGCAGGCTGGGGGCTGGGGCCAAGTCCTGCCTGACCCAAAGGTCCTGCACAAGTCATGCAGGCACTCAGCACCCAGCCAGGACCCACAGGCTGCAGGAGCACTGATGCAAAAACAAGAAAACAGAGGCACCGATGCTTTGCTTCTCCCTGCACTCCCACAGCTCAAGATGCATTGCATGAACCAGTGCACGGAGCCAAGGACCCCAAAACCAGCACTCCAGAAAAATGTGGGGTGACAGTACAGTGATAGTTGGGATCTCCAGGAGACATTGTGGTTGGTGGGCACTGCTGGGGTAGGCAGTGAAAAGTAGGAAGTTGGACCCCAACTCTGCTGGGTGGTGGTGATGATGTTGGGGATTACAGCATGGTTTACATTTTTGGGGTCTCCCTGTAGCCCTGCTGGGAGGCTGAGTACAGTGAGGGGAGGAGCAGAGGGATCAAAGAGGTGGGGGAGAGCTGAAGCTCGTGAGTTGTGGGTCATTATCTGCTATTAACATCTGTAATCTCCCAGGAGCAAACTGAGATTTACAGCCTGTTATTAGGCTGTTACTCAACCTGTTGTGCAACAGCTCAATTAAAAAAAA
>VXBI01009828.1:287294-375392 GCA_013397375.1 Toxostoma redivivum
AAACAACCTGAACGTGATTAATAGCCTGCTAATAAGGGGGAAATCTCCTATTTAATTCAAACAGCCTCTGCCTAAGTACTCCAGGAAGGTATGGGCTCTCAGCCCAGGTTCCCAGGCTGGCTGCTGGGCTCCTGCTGGGATTCCCCCAGGGAACTGACACTGGATAGAGGTCGTGGGGGTTCGGTGGGTGCTGCTTCCCCCCCCCCCCAGATCTGGATTCTGAGTTCCCAAAGGTATTGGGGTACAATTGCTACCTCCTCCTAACACTGCCTCCATGCAAAAGGGGTACCAAATGGTCCCCGGCCATTCTCTGTGGTCACCCTCTGGAAGAGGTGGAAACTCTGAGTCATCTGGGGTTCTTATCCAAGCATCTCACCTTTTCTTTGGCCATGACTCGAACCTGAGTCACTTTGACCCCACAGCTTCCTGCCCTCCCGCTTTTCACTGCCTGTGGTGCAGAGGGTGCTCTCTGTCCCCAGAAGTTCCTACCTGCTACAGCTTCCCCTCTTGATTCCCACTCCCTTTTCCAGTCATCTAAACCAGTCCTCCTGTAAACACCTCCATGACCTTGAGACCACTCCACTGGCAGTGCTCGCTGGTTCCTGAACTCCTCTCCTCCTGGGTCTTTGTTTCTTCAAATTGTCCCTTCTTAGGAGAGTAGAAGCAGGCAAGTGTCACATGGCTGTTCCCCCCAAATCCAGTCTCTGGACACAACGTGCACCCCACTGGGACCCCAAGGGCTTGTCCCTTGTCCAAGATGGGGTCATCACCACAGGCTTAAGTAGAAGAGAAGATACCAACAGATCCACTTACATTTTGCAGCCTGGATCCAGCCCAGGACACTAAGTCAATGGCCTCACTCAGCTGGTGCTTGACCCAGTGACTGAGCACCATGGTTAATTGGATTGCAGCTGGCCTTGTTCCTGTCCCTACTGCCAGCCCAAGTCCTGCCTGTGATCCTGGGATGCTTCAGGAAAGCCACTGTCTGGGATCCACCTCTCTGCAGCATTTTCCTCTCCCTGTGGCATTAAATCCCTTGGCCACTTTCCTTTGGATGCACACTGGCCCTGCCCAGAGGGATTCGCAAGCTCTACCCTAGGTGAAGAATTTAGCTGCTGCTGTCTCCATCCCTGGCTGAAGGCAACATCACCTCTAAATGCCGGTGCTTCTGGTCTTGCCTGCAGTAGCTGGTCTCCAGGGCCATTCTTTGCCTGTCCTGAGGTGGTTGGAGGCACCTGGGATCAGAGAACAGCCCATGCTACCTCCAAATATCACCCAGGGAAGACTGAAGTGTCCCTGAGCAGATTCTTCCAGCATCTTGATGTCTGTTTGGGGAGCAAATACACCTGGGGAGGGTTGAGTTGGGATATCACAGGGCAGTGTGGACACAGACAGCATCCACAGGCACCAAGGCAGTGGCACATCACACGAGGGGACAAAAACATAGAGCTGAGGTCCCTACTCCCCACACCTACCCAGCCCATGTGCTGGTGATCACTCACCACCACCTCCAGCACAGGACTGCAGTGGGCTGGGGCTTTGTGGGTGGCCCCTGGGCTCCCAAAGCATCCTCTCGGGTTGCTGCTGTGGGACATGTGGGCAGCCACACTATGGCAGCTTCCCGCAGGCTTGCTCAACACTGCGGAGGAGGCGAGCTGAGCCTGTCCTCGCGGCCCACGCGGGTAATGAGGGCTCTGGCAGTGCCTCGTCAGCAGCGCCCTGGCTGCCCCGGCCACGCATCCATCGCCCAGCACGGTACATGCGGCTGCAGCCCGGCCACTGGCAGGCCCAGCCCTGCCTGCTTCTCACGTGGCATTGCAGTCAGGCTGCATTTTCCACATTCTGCCCCACTCTGAGTCATCGACACCTCTGCTGCCAAAACCTGTACCTGTGCCTGGCTGTGCCAGCAGTCTGTGCTGGCTCCAGTGGCTGTGCATGGCTCCATGCAAGGTGATAGTCATGGGCACCTATTCCTGTGTGTTTGCTCCAGGGCACTCTCCCCTGCCTCAGAGGTGAGTTTCCCACTCTTGGCCCCAGGAGAGTTGTGCAAATGCTCCTGCCTTCCCTGGGGAAGCTTTGGTGCCGAGGTCCTGTGCTTCATGGGGAGCACCCAGCTTTGTACCCTTTGCCCCAAGCAAAGGGAAGGGGTTTTCATCCTTTGCATTCCCCAGCTCCCCAGCTCCAGGCACTGCATCACTAACCTCCTGCTGCCTCCTGTCCCAGTTCACCATGGTGCTTGACTCTTTGAAAGAGTGCAGCAGTGCTGCCAGCAGCCTCACCCGGCTCAGCTCCATGTGCACTGTCCCCTGTCCCCATCCAGACATGCCAGCAGTGCCACCCTCCCAGCCCCAGGCCTGCACTGGCATTTGCAAAAGTAGCCATGACCAGGGCTCAGGCACATGGGAGGCACTTGACTAGGGCCACTGTGTGCTGGCTGTGGGGGTGGGGTGCAGATGGAGAGATGTGTGGGGCTCCCACCAACAGCCCCCTGGCAGCACCTTGCGATGGCTGACTGCAAGGACGGCACATGCTTCTTCTGTCACCTGTCTCTTCAATCCACTGTGGAGCCTGGCACAAGTATGCCAGGGATTGCCAAGACGCAGCACCAGAGCACTGTGTGACCTCCAGCATGGACGTGATTCCATCCCACTGTGGGGCCCTTGGCTCACACTGGTGCCAGTGTGGCAGTGACTTTGCCAACCATAGCTGAGCCCAGGGCAGCGTGGGCACATGAGTGAATGAGTCTGGGTGATCAGCATTCCATAGCACCCCACCACCCCACAGTGAGACAGCTCTTAGGGGAGCAGCCAGGGGAGGAATCAGTGTGAGTGCTGAATGTACAGGAGCGTGGGGATGTGTGGCAGGAGTCTGTGTGGTCTGTGGATGTCCACGATGGTGGGCCATGTGTCCATATCCCCATGTGATGTGCTGGCACATGTGAGCCCAAACTGAGCTGGTGTGGCTGAGGGCCATGGAAGGAGTGAGGTGAAGGGGGCTGGTAAGTGTGCACACGGGGGTTTGCATGTGAGGAGTGTAGGGAACGTGGGGGGATACACAGTGTGCGGTCTGGGCTCACCCAGGCATGCATGGATATGGTGGGTGTGTATGTGATCTATGTATGTGTAGGGCATGTGTAAGCATGTATACACATGTGCAGGGTGTGCATGTGTGTGAGGGGTGCACATGCATTCCCATGAGGGCATTTGTGTGGTACAGGTGTGTGGGGGGGATACTGATGTATGCCCAGCATGTCTGGAGGTGTCTGGGGAGGCCTGTGGGATATATGTCCAGGCATGTACCTCACTCTTGGGGGAGACAGTGTAGAGGGGGGTGTAGGAGCTGTGCGTGTGGGTGGTGTGTGTGTATACACGGCATGTGCACTGCAAGGTGCACAAGATGTTAGGTGCATCTGTCCACCTGTGCCACACACAAACAAGTGTAAGTGTCCATGGCAGCAACTCCCAGCACTCAGCAATGTTCCAAGGAGCACCGCTGGCTCATTCAGTGCCAACAGCCAGCAAGATCTCGTGCAAGCAGGTGGCTGGGGAACAGCCCCGAGCCCTTCCTGGTGCCTCTCCCCACAGTGGTGGCTCCAAGCCGTGACACAGGGGCCAGGCTGTCTCTTTCCGGCTGTTTCCCAGCCTGTCAGGCCAGTCATGTTGGGTCTTGCTGCGATTTCCCGGATGGTTGCTTGGCACCTTCCTCTTCCCCATCCGGATGGACAAGTTCCTGGAGCACCAGGCTGGGGCAACACATCTCCTTGGCTCCTGCCCTGCCTTTCCACCTCCATGCCCTGGCTTCAGAATCCCTCCCCAGTGCTGGCCGGCTCCCTGCCTGGGTGATTTGAGGGGGGTGGTGAGGCCGGGGGGCAGTGAGACAGGGGGTCTGCGAGCTCCGGCTGCGAGCGGGCACTGAGTCACACAGGGCGGGAGGCAGGGGACAAAGCTGCCGGCGCTGCGGGGCCGTTGGGGCGGCTGGACTGGCTGGGCGAGTCTGGCTTGGGCAGGCAGCGCGTTCGCCGCTGTGGCTGTAGGACGTGCTGGGAGGAGCAGCGCTGGTGGGCACGGGCATTTCCCGGGCTGGGCAGGAGGGCTCCCTGCCTGGAGCCGGGAGCTGGGCAGGCAGAGCTGGGCTGGGATGGCTCCAGTGAGCACGGCTCTCCCTCCCACTGTGCTGGATGGTACCGGCCACATGGGGATGCTCAGCCTTGGGAAAAGGCCAGATCTCACATTGCCTTTGGAAAATCCCTTCCTTGCCTGGAGCTACTCATAGCTCCATGCCAGGGGTAAGGATGCAGTTTTGAGCAGAGGGTGTAGCCATGGCCACAGGCAGGCTTGTGGAAGCCGCTTGCCATGCAGAATCCTGCTGGGCCTTCCTGTCCCTGCAGCCTACCTGGGGTAACTCTCACCATGCCACCACTCCTACCCTGGCAGCAGGACAGCTCACATGCCTGCTTGCCCACCCCTCCTTCTGTACATGGGAAAATTTAAGCAGAGAGTGTGGCAGAAAAGACAGGTCGGGTTAAGCCCCAGAGAAGCTGTAGGCACTGAGCCATCAACCCTGCCAACCCCACGTACTGCAAGAGCATCCTTTGGGGAGAGCTGGAATGTGCAGCTCAGGTACTGTGGTAATGCCAGATCCATTTCAGTGTCCCCAGCCACCAGGGGACAGCCCTGGGCACATGCCCCTCAAGCCATGCTAAGCTGTGGTTCTGTGCCCTCCTGGCCACATGGGATCTCAGCTGGGGCAGGGGAAGTGCAGGCCCTCAGGCACTCAGACCTGTTCCATTTATTCCCACAACCTGTGATTAGCATTGCTGCCAGAGTCTGTAATTACCCCCAGCTCTTCATAGCAGGAGCATGGTCCTGGTGGGACAATCCCCCTGCAGGGAGCCAGAGGGACCCCCAGGCTAGAAGTCCCCTCTGGTACCTTAGGAGACAAAGGGGCTGCATCCCTACTGGAGGGAAAAAGGGCTTCCTTCATTCCTGATGTTTCCAGGAGCCCCTTGGCTGTGGTGTCCCACCAGCCACTGCACAGGGCACCAGGGGCAGGAGGCAAATGGAGTGGGGATCACTGGCTCAACCGAAAGGATGGAGGAGTGGGGCTGACCAGTCCCATTGCTGAGTCAGTCTCCTCCCTGGCAAGCGAGGCCAGATCTAGGAGAGGTAGAACCCCTCAGTGCCCAGAGGCTGGGACATTGAGCTCCACTCTCCATCCCTAATGAAGCCCTTCCCACCCCTGCCATAGACATCTGGTTAATGAGCCCCATCCTTCCTGCTGAAAAGGTACTGGGAACCTTGTCCTTCTGTGATTGTAACCTTTCCCAACCTGGGCTCCTGCAGCCTGCCCTGTATCCTCTCCTGGCTGGCAACTGGAGGGTGAGCTTGTACCAGCTATAGGGACACAGACTTCACAGCTATTGACAAGTCTGGGTGCACTAGCAGAGCCAGGATATGTCCAGCTTGTGTAGTCCCATCCAGTCCCACAAGTATCCTGGAGGATGGCTCAGGGGAGGGCCATGTTGGAGAGATGCAAAGGACCTTGTGGACCCCACAAAGGCAGTAGGGTGGAGGTACAGGGACAGGGTAGTGGTAAGGGCCAGGCTGCACTCTTAGTGCATATCTGGGGTGCAGGTCTACCACTGCAGCCAGTGGCAGGGGTCTGCTGTGGTGTAAGGAAACCAAGTGCATTGCCCCAGAAAGGAAAAAAGAAATAATTATCATCTCTGGAGGAACCTATTCCTGAGGGTGTCAGAGCCTGGCATACCTGTGCACAGGGCTCTACATGCTTGGCACACACATACAGAGATGTACAGATTCCCTGGAGCAGCGTATGGGCAGCACCTGCAACCCCTCTCCTGGCTCTAGTGCCATCAGATCAGTGTACAGAGCAAGGGTGCTGGATACCAAGACCCAAACAAACCTACCATGTTCCTGTTGTCCCCCACATTGTCCCACCAGAGCCTTCACCCCATGAGTGATGCTTGCCTGGGGCCAGGAGAGGTAGAGCAGGATCCCTGCTCTGGCCTGTCATTTTGTCTCTAATTGGATACCCTGCTGTTCCCCTTGTCAGGACTGAATGAGGGCTGGCTAATGAGGGGAATGTGATTTGCAGGGCAGGGGACTGGCTCTGGGCACAGGAGGTTTCCCTGGGCCATGTAATGACAGGCTTTTGTCCCTTCTGCTCCTGCTCCCAACAGATGCAGGGGGATGAGGATGCCCCAGG
Organism: Toxostoma redivivum; assembly: GCA_013397375.1. Classification (NCBI taxonomy): domain Eukaryota; kingdom Metazoa; phylum Chordata; class Aves; order Passeriformes; family Mimidae; genus Toxostoma; species Toxostoma redivivum. Next base: position 293,520 of record VXBI01009828.1, read on the forward strand.
CAAGGACTGGGTACCAAAGGGCTGAACTTAGCAAGTCCTGACTGTTCCCACTCATCTGTAGTGTCCTGCTACGGGGATGCCTCAGTTGCCGGAGCCTGACTGGAGACCCGGGAGCCCTGGCTCCAGTTCAACTGCCCAGATCCAGTGTGTCAGCTGTGGGGACATCCCAGCACTGTCACCCCCAGGCCTCAGGATCCTGGTCCCAGCTGGGAAGCTCATCCAGCCATCAGGTCCTGCCTTGGGACATCACCTTTCTAGTGGCCAGGGTTTACCAAGATGGGACAGATGCCTGGACAGCAGGCTCCAGTTCACTTCGGTCCTGGGCCACAGTGCCATGGGCTGCAGAGGCACATTGGGCCAGTTGCCCCCTACGCTGCTCATCTGTGCAGGAGTCAGCATGAGGACATATCAGGCAGCACTGTTTGGGAGACACATTGGAGCCCGTGGCTGATATAGCAAGGAACAGGGTCAGGTTCTTGTGTGGGATGAGCTGGGTGCTGTTCTTGGAAGAGGCCAGGACAGAACCAGGAGAAGAGTAGGACTGGCTCCCACTCCTGTGCCTGCTGAGAGTGCTGTCAGAACTTGGGGGATGGAGGTGTGGGTCCCCACTCCACTTTAGGTCACATAGCCAGTACTTGGTCATACTTCAGCACTGCTGGGGTCTTGCACCCTGTGAGGCTGCAAGGATGTGGGGAACCCAGGATGGACATAGTGTGCAGAGGCAGGACCCTGGTGCGGCCAGCACATGGGACAGGTGCTGTGCCTGCAACCTGGCAAGCAGGAGAGTGGAGAGGCAGACAGATTGCGTGCGACAGGTCAGGGATAATTCACTGCTCCTGAGGAGTGAAATCTTCCGCCTGGAAAGGAATCTGCCCCCCTCCGCCCTCAGCCCAGGAGGCTGCAGGGCCCAGAAGGGCAGGAAGCGGGGTGCAGGTAGGCTGCTGCACTGTGAGCCTGGACAGGCAGGGGTGGCAGCACCCTCCACTGGGCAGGGCACCCGCAGCACTGCCATATCTGCATGGGTCTCCTCTGCCCCACGAGTCCTGACTCTCTCATGGATGCTGGGAAGGAAGCTGAGGTTGGTGCCAGCTGCTCACCCACCCTGCAGCTGAGCATGCACACCCAGCACAGCCAGCACTGCCCCTATGCTGGGTGAACGTGGTGGAATGAGCTGGAGGGTGCTTCCTGATCCCACCAGCTACCAGTCACCAACAGCCTTGAACCAGTTCCCATCCTGGCATGATCCTGGTGGGGTGCTTAGAGGCTCCAGCAAGGTGCAGTATATGCACTACTTAGGAAAAAGGCTGTGGAAAAGGTGCCAGGCAGTGCTGAGAGGGCTGGGAGCCAGGGTGGCTGGAGGGCTCATGGGGAGGGTATGGCCTGCGTGTCCCAGCCCATCACTGCTGTGTTAGGGAAGCTGGCTGCTCGGCAGGCCCTGGCATGAAGCAGCGTCTTTGCTGAACACCTCTCGTGTCTTAGCATCTCCCCGGAGAGGCAGTGTGTTCCTCTAAGGGTGTCCTGGCCTTCAAGCTGCTGAGTACACACATATGTGTACATATATGCCTGAGTATGAGCACATCTTCAGTCAGGGCTAAATTAGGTACTGATCAGCAAATGACCCTGAAAGCATTGGCTTTCTGGGGACAGCAGAGGAGACAAATGAGGATCAGCAAAGACACAGGTTCCCTCACAGCATTCCTTTCAGCTATGCCTGAGCCACAAGCAATCTCACACCAGGGTCTCCTGAGGGAGGATTTTCCCTACCTTCAGCCAGATGCATCCATCCCTGTTTTCCCCAGCTTTCCACCTCATTGGGAAACAGGCTGAGATGATGAGGACAACATGCCAGCAAGGATGCTGGAGCAGGCTGCTAGCATGGGGAAGGCTGGGCACCCTTGGCGGTGGCTTTGGTTCCCCAGGGTGGACAGACACACCAGGGGGACACAGGGACACCCTGCTGAGCTGAGGGCACAGGTGGCCATGCCAGGTACCCTATCTGCAGTGGGCAGGACTGCAGCAGTGTGAGCAGTCCTCTCCCTAGCACTGTCACACTCGCCTGCTGGTCCCCGTGTCGCCTCGCCGTCGTGTCCCGCACAAACATTCCCTCACTCCTGTCCATGGTAAATATTGTTCCACGGCAAACAGTGAATCAGCCCTCTTTGTTTGAGTGCTGCTGGCAGCCCCATCTTGTTCAACTGCTGTTTAATGACCCTCCAGTTGTGTATCCTGGAGGTACTCATTAACCTTGGGCTGCAGATGGTGAGGAGGATGGATCTGAGCTAGCCAGGAACGGTTTGACAGTGCTGGAGACAAGCTCTGGGCAACTTCTGGTGACCTTTTACCAGGAGCGGATATGGCAGAGGTTTCCCCTCACACCTCTGCAAGGTGCGGCCAACCTGCTGACAGCTCAGCATACCCACACGCTGATGTTCTTATCACAACCCATGAATTCTATTTTATTTTCTTTCCTGATTCTCTTCCTCATGCTCTTGGTGGAGGAATGGGAAGGGAAAGTCAGCAAGCAGTTATGTGGTACTTAGTTGGTAGCTGAAGTTAAACCTTGACACCACCCCACAGTACAGCACAATGGGACTTGACTCAAGCAGCATCCCCTTTAGAGCATCCCTCTTCAGCTCAGTCCATGTTCCTGGCACAGCTGTGGGGTGCAGAGAGGATGCTGGCTCTTGTAGAGGGGTGCTCCAGCCCCTGTATGAAACAGGAGGGTTTCAGAGGCCACATGATGGGAGCTGTGGATAGGAAGGCTGTGCAGTGCAGCTTGGGCAGGTTGGTGAGAGCCATGAAAGTGAACAGCAGGACATCCTGAGACATGCAGGATGCAGGACAGGGACTGGAAATGGATAGTCCAGGAACAACTAGGAGAAACATGAGTGCTGAGCCCATGGGAGCCTTCTGCCACTGCTGAGAAGCTGCTCCTGCCACTCTGCCTGGTCCTTACTTCCCATTCATGTGTTCCTGGCTCTCTCACAACATCTCGAACTGGTAATCTGGTTCCTTCTCCCATTGTGGTCCAGGCCTCACCCCTAATGGTGGCAATGGCTCTTGACCCATGGTGGTCAGTCTCCAAGGGGCAGTGCCAGCACAGCCCAGGGACACTTCGTGCACCAGCTCTGGAGCCAGGCCCCTGATGCCTCAGGGTCCTCAGAGCTCCAGCACTGATGGCACAGGCCCTACAGAGGTGCCCACACGAGCAACAACAGGTCCTCTGTGCCCCCAAACAAACTCAGGAGCCAGGAAAACAGGGCTGGTGGCAGGTGACAGCACACGGCATGGGGCCATCCCCACTCCCACCAGCAAACTGTAGGAGTCAGCATCCCCGCAGGAGCAAGTGCCTGCTGGATCTTTACCTGAGGGCCTAGTGGGATCAGAGCAGGGCCATGGTGGGGGGCAGGATCCTGTGACCATGTCCCTGTAGGGCTGTGCAGGACCCAGCTGTGCTGCTGGCAGAGGGGAAGCCTGGAGAGAACCACAGAGGCTGTGCGGGGTGTCTGGCATGTTGGATCGGGGCTGCCAGGAAGGCCCTGATAAACATCTAGCCTCTGTTTATTTATGACTGAGGATATTTATACCGCAAAGTCCTTTAAATTTAGCTGAGGACACACCCAGGCACCATCCAGTGCTGACGGCCGTGGGGAGCTCCTGGTGCAGCCTGAATTGGCACACCAACTCCGGCAGTGGGTACATCAGCAGCACCACGTGTGCCCTGGAACTGTCACCTCCAGGACTGACATCCACTGTGGGGTGTGAGGCACAGGAGCATGGCTGGGGAGACAGCAGCACTTCTGATGAAGACAGGATGAGATTGCACCTCGAAGGGACAGGGTTTCCAAAGATGGTGGCACAGGCTCCATGCCCATGCAGTGAGGACCCATGCAGGGCAGGTCCATGTCTCCTCTGACACAAACTGACACCCTCCTATCCTATTCCTACGGCGGTCAGTGCCATGTGAGGCTGGTTGTTGGGTCAGAAACAATCTTGGGGCTACATCCCGAAATTGCAGCCCGGAGCAGCCCACGGCCGTGGGGCACTCTGTGCCACCCCGAGTCAGCCGGCTGTGCTCCCGTCCCTCCGGCCGCTGGTGCGGGGCCGTGCGGAGCATCCCCGGCCGCCCCGCGGTGTCTGCCTCCCTCTGCCGGCAGCGGACACCCGCGCTCCCGGCTGCCGCACCTCCGGGCTTTGCGGTGCCTCAGCGCCGAGGCAGCACGGTCCCCTGCCAGCCAGGCCCGCTGCCCCCTTCTTCACCCAGCTTTGGGTGAAATGCGGCATTTTGTTCCCACCGTTTCCGGCTGCTCCATGTGTGGCTCCGTCCTCGTTGCCACAGCATCGCCTGGAGAAAGGGTTTGGCATTTCCCCTGCTGCAATGAAGCACAGAGCAGCGTCCAGGCACTCACAGACCTGGATGTCCCTTGTCCCGTGTGGACCCTCTGTGTGGTGCAATGGGCACTCAGACAAGCACCCTTTAGCACCTGCAGCTCTGTTCTGCGTGGACGTGCCACCGTGCTCATCTTACCAGACTCCTTGCTGGTCTACCCAGTGCCTTTAACAAGTTAATTCCTTGTCTTGGAAAGGGACTCAATAGTTTTGGACAGGTGAGGTTTAGTTTACACGAGGCAAAGGCAATGTGCATTAGGATCCCCACCCATTCAGTCTTTATTAATTAGATCCCATCTCAAACTCTGCTGTTTCTCTAGGACAAATGCAATGCCCACCAGTCTGTGATTGTCCTTGACAGCTAAGACAGCCAGCCCCATGTCTTTCCATAAATGTGCTGCACTTCATTCTACTCTGACACCAAGACTTTTACCTTCAGCTTGTCCTAAAATCTCTGCCTCACAGATCAAAAGAAGTCCTAAACGGCTCTGTCTCTCAGCAGTGGGAGCTTAGAGCTGGCCAGCCTGGACAGTGTCTGCATGCCCATCTCTCCATCCCATGGAGACCATGTACCCAGCTGGTCCCCAGGCCTAGCCCATCCTTCTCAGACATCTTTTCCAGCTGTCCCCTCTGTCCCCTGCTTCCCTTACTGCTGCCAAGTCACATTAACAGCTGCAAAGCTGCATGGTGGAGCTTGCTGAGGTAAGTGTCCCTAGGACAGGCAGCTCTGCATGGCAGAGCCTGGCTTTGCCCGGGGGCTGCTTATCCCTGTCCTCAGACATTCTAGAGCTTGCTTTCAGATTTGGGAACACTCTCAGCAGGGATATCTGGATTTTATCTGCTGTGATATCTGATTTTATCTGTTCTCCCTCCATCCAGCTTTACACATGGAGCTCCATGCAAGCTCTTCACAGGGAGTCATGAGCTGTTGGGGTTACAGGGTGATGTGTGCTCGGCAGCACCGGCACACGCCAGGTCTGGGACACAACCCAGGGGCAGACAACCCTTGTACCTGCCAGCAGCGAGGGCTAAGGGACTCAGGCTGGGCTGTGCCCACCGCCTGTTGGGGACAGTATCCCTGAGAGAGCCGTAGGAGCCAGGCAGGATCGGGACCCGCTGCTCTGCCGGCGGCTGCAGTGAGCAGCAGCTGTCCGCAGAGGGAGCGCGTTTCCTTCCCGGCCCTCCTCCTCCTCCTCCTCCTCCTCCTGCCGGCTGCTCCCCTTCAGGCCCCGGCACCTCTGCCCGTGAGTGTGAGTGCTCAGCATCTCCAAGTGCCCGGGGTCCCCTGCACAGAACCAGGGCTGCGGGACAGGAGAGCAGAGGAGCGACCCTCACTGAGCAAGGTTGGGTCCCGCCTGAGCTCTGTCCATGTGGCGTGGCTGCCTCCATCTCTCTGGGTATGTTCTGGGGACATGCCCCCCACCCCAAGTTGCTTAGGGGGTACCCAGTGTTCAGGTCTGGACATGCCTGCTGGCAGCAGCTATAGAACCCACTCATCTCTGCCAGCACCAGGAATTCTATTTAAAATTACCTGTCCTGAGGTCTCCATGGGCTTCAACCATGGAGCTCTCTAGCCCCTTCACACTCTGAGACTTCTGCTCCTAATGCAGTTAGTGTCCTTTTTGCACCAGAATGTGCGGAATTGTCATAATTCCAGTGAGAAAGGCACTCAGATTCCTTAAATGACATTTAAAAGGCTATTTAATAGACCTCACACTATAAAATGACTACTGTAAATAATCTTAGATACCTTGTCATGCAGGAACCCTGAGGGACCCCGCATTGAACAGACCTTCAGTCCACACATAGCACACCATGCAGATCCTGTCAGTAGAAAAGGTTATGTCAGTTTAGTCATTTGAGCTATTATAGAATTTCCTTAGGAAAAAAAAGCTCTATTCAGTATTTTACTACCAAAAAGAAAGATGTAAGAAGAAGAGAAAGAAAGAAGAAATGAGAACTTCTTGCTGCTGTTTCAGATAAAGGCACAGATATACACATGGTAGGTACCAGGAATAAGCTCACTGCAGACTCCTCTGTTACAGGCTGTTTTCTAACCTGGATGAGCTTAGCCTGGAGCCAAGGGATGCCCACAGCATAGGTCTGGGCCTGTGCAGGCTTGCTGTTCCGTGGGTCACTAACTCCTCTTGCCCAGGACCACAGCAGCAACCTGGCTGTAGTCTGTCAGAGCTGCAGGGGAATGGGCTGTTTCCTATGGCTCCTGTCTCGACATGTCATTGTGTCCCTCCCCCATGGGGATGCTTGGCTGATTTCCCCAAAAGGAATTTCAGCAGAAGTCAGAGGATGGGTGAGGAGAAACGTCATGGATATTCCCCAAAGGGAACTGAAACCCCTGTGTCATGCAGGGTAAGCTGGGTGGACAGCACCTCGCCCTCTTCACTGCCCTTGAGGATACATCAGACATGGCCTTGGGGCCTCTCTCCAGGGACTTTCACAATGGACAAATGTTGTATGGGGGCAAGTACTGGCTGCTGCTTTGCCAGGCTGCTGCAGCCACTGCCCCTTGTCCCTCAAACCGTTCTCTGTGGGAGTGCGCTACCCCGGGGATGCTGCCCAGCCCAGCCTCAGCAGCCAGGTGTGATTTATGCCTGCGTCCCTGCCTGCTCAACACTCCCTAGGGATGCAGCACCAGCCCTCAGCAGGGAAGTAATGCCATCCCCTTTTGGCAGGACCCAAGAGCCAGCTGGCCAGGCCGGGGAGAGGAAGGTGCTTGAGGAAAAAGGGGAACGGCATGGGGAAGAGGATGGGGGTTGGGAGATGAGGGCGTGTGCACCCTGCAGCAGGTGGCTGCCTACCAAGTTGCAACAGGAGATGGGAGCATTTCTGCAAGCTCTGCTGAACCTCCGGGCACTATCCCTGTCTGGGAGGCAAAGGTGGGTGTGCCAAGGCCCAGGGTTACAGCCACACACCCTCCCCGGGCAGAGTGCCCAAGGGTGCACTGGGTCATGGCAAGGAGACAGGCCCTGTGGTGATGCTTGTCCCAGCTCAGGGTGCTCTGCAGCCTGTGGGTGGCAGGCTGAGCATTACAGCAATCACTTCAAGCTGGCTGCATGTCCATGGGGCACTGTCATGGGATAGCTTCCAGTGGCCAGGCAGTGGAGGACCGGGGGCAGTTATTTTGGACAGCCCAAGGCACCCCAGCTGTCATACTCTCTGCAGCACAGTGCACTGGGCAGGGTCCTGGGTGCTGCCCTCAGAGAGGAGGACATGCTTCCCACGAAGGATGCAGCACCTTGTTGCCTCCCTACCTAGGGGAGAGCCACATTCCAGGGATGAGACAGGCCAGTGCAGGCTGACCTGGGTGATGCTGAACCCATCTAGACGACTCTGTGCCTCCCAGACAGGTGTCACCAGGGCAGAGGGAAGCACAATAGCCTCGGGACCTGAAGCCAAAGTAGGAGCTCCCAGCAGTGAAGTCCTTGTCTGTATCCAGGACTGTCCCCACCAGCCACATGTAGCCATGGTGTTAAACACAAGCTCTGTGTTGTGAGCTGGGTTGCCAAAGCTGCAGGGAGGGCACAATTGGGCAGTGTAGGGGCCCAGCTTCAACCCCTGTGGCTGCTGTCCCCTGGGCATCCACACCCATCTTGCTGTCCAGCCAAGCCAGAGCTTCTCCCAGGCTGTCTGGATACTCCGTGAGGGAATTTTCCCAGGTCATTAGCAGGCACGCAGGCACGGGAGTGGAAAGTCCCCAGGAGCTGTGGCTGCTGGGGATGCAGCTCTCTGTGTACCACAAGCAATGATGCCTGTGGCATTTCCTCCCGATGTCACTTGCCTGTGCTGGCACTTGCCCAGGCACACAGTGGAAGACTACAGAGGGTGTGAGTTGTTGGTAAAGCCTGGGGCAGGGCTGGGGGAAGGGCAGCCCTTGGCACAGCAGGAACAGGGGTCCCAGGATGCAGAGAAATGCCAGAGCAGGAGCATGGCACTGCCCTGACAGCATTGCCAATATGCCAGATCTATTCTGGGGAGCAAGGCAGCTCTCATGAGGTGGCTTCAAATTGCTAGTGAATCAGGGACAACTTAGGGGTTTTTCCAAGAGCTTTGATACTATCATGGGTGCTTTGGGGCAGGAGATGACATGCTGCCTTAGAACATTTCAGTTCCCCACGTGTCAGGCAGGAGGAAGATGACATACCAGAGATAAAAGAAAGATGGGAAAGCTGGAAGGACAAAACACAAGCTGGTGGCTCTTCTGTGCATTTCTGCGGCCCTTCTTGCAGCATCCATCCTGATAAGACAGGGCCAGCTGTGAAATCCCGAGTGGGCACAGCCAGTCTGTGTAGGGATTTCTATCCCCATTCCTCCCATCCCGAAGGCAGAGGTTGCTCCCCAGCAGCTCCTACCCCAGGACACATGCAAGCACTGGAGCTGTCATTCCAGGAGGGGTGGCTAAGGTGCTCCCAGTCCTGCATGTGGCATCCCACTGTAGGGAGACCTCAAGGTCAGATCCAGACCCAGCAGTCCTTGGGCTCATGGTGCTTAGGAAGTGCTTGGGACACAACCCCAGGGTCTATCTGGGGAGGTGGAGAGCCAACCTCCATGTCAGGCACACAGCACGGACAGCATTAAGTCCTGCTGCATTTCATGCACACCTGAACTCAAGGACAAGCCCTGGACCACATCAGGGCTTCAGCCACCTGGGGATTATCACAAGCCCGTGCTGCAGGCCTGGTGCATGGGAAATCTTCAGATACTGCTGGTATTACTGCTGGTGTTACAGCAACCAGCCCATCCCTCTCATAGGTGCTGGGAGCTGGCATTTCCTCCCCACCCTTCACCCCTCTGGATCCCTGCCCACATTTCCCCATGGTTTCCTAGACAACGTGGAGATAGGAGGAGAGAGGCTGTGCTGCCTAGGCAGGGGTGCCACTCACGTGTTGACCCATGTTCCCCACGGAGATGGCACTGATGCCAAGAGGTGGTTGCACCTGCCCACAGAGGCGGAAGCTTCCAGCCTCACAGATTTGAATGGCACTGGGGTAGGGGTGCTGTGGCCCCACCAGCATGCAAGGATTTAGGGGACATTGTGACAGCCTGGGGGAGGGATAGCAAGGAAGGAAAGAGGCGAGTGCTCCAAAATGGGGAATGGGGGGATGATTTCAACAAGATGGGGAGAGAGGCCTGAAGGGATCTCAAGTACGGGCTGGAGCACCTCTCCAAAACACATTTGTCCTCTCTTCCTGCTGTGTCTCAGGGCACCAGGAGAGCCCAGGAAAGTTCTGACTGGTGTGGTAGGACCATGATCATGGGTACACAAAGCAGCTAGGGTCCTGGGAAGAAGGTGTTTGCACTCAGGTGTAGGCTGCTAGAAGATGCTGCAACATATCAGAGATTGCAGAGGAGAAGGAGCAGCCCCTTGCTGACCCACTTGGGGCTGCAGGGCACCTCCTCCTCTTTCCCCATGTTGAGTGCACAGAGGAGATGCAGAGAAAGCGAGAGAGATCCTAAGGAAGATGTTTGAAAACATGAGTTTCATGAATGGAAATCCATCCCTTAAGGATCAAGTGTGCAACTCCACTGCCAACAGCTCGTCTCCAAAGCTCAGATCCTGGGTAGGGTGTAGGTTGCAGTCACATTCTGACACAGGACGCTTGGTGTGGAATGCTGGGTTCAGGAAGCCAGGTGTGAGATGCTGGATTCAGGTTCTGGGTGCAGGATTTGGGCTGCAGGGTGGAGTGTGAGGCCACACACAGGCAGGAGCGAGGATGCTAGTGAGCAATCTGGCTCCTTGTGCAGAGCAGCCATGTGTAGGTGCTGGGAGGGTGTGGGAGGACCCGAGCACCCAACAGTTTCGCTGCTGTCTTCCCCTTCCTGCTGTGGAAGCCCTCACTCTGGCTTTAACATGCTTACAAAACGAAAGCAGTGTCAGTGCATAACTGCACTCCCATCCTGCAGCCCAGTCTCACACTGGTGAGACTACTGCAGTGAGGCCTGGACAGACACAACCTGGGGCACCGCTCCATTACTGCCCTCACCTCTACCCTATCCCTGCAGAGGATTTCCCTAACCAGACAGCAACCCTCAGGGACAGCAGGGATCCGTGGAGAGACTGGTAAGAGATGCTTCCCGAGTTGGTTGGAACACTGGGAGGTCAGCCCTAGGGTGGTGTACAGCGCTGTACAGGAGGCAGAAAGGATTCTCGGTGGGATGTGGGAAGGGCTGTGCTGTTGCTGTAATTGGGGTGCTGGGCTGCACCCCTGCCACACTCTCCAAAACAGCTGCTTCCTGAAGATGGAAGGTGCAGTGCCAAGGCCCCAAGGTGCAGGAATTGGAAGGGATTCAAGGAGCAGGGCAGGGTGCTGGAGAGCAGGCATACATCCCAGCACGTGGGAAGCCCATCGGGATGCAGAGGAAAGAGAGGCCTCGGCAAGAGGCCAAGCAAGGGGTGGCCCCTGGCTCACTCATCATGCATTACTGGAAACATCTGGCCTGGGATGTGGGGGCGTGTACTGGCTGCACACACATGTGTGCACAGGCACATGGGTATGGGGAAACATACACACACATATGTATTTATCAGTACATGTACCCACACCAGTGTACACATGTTCACATGTGGCCATGTATCCATATGTGTGTACATATGTGCCCATACATGTACAGGCATAAATATTTGCACTCCCATGTAGATGCCCCCAGATATGTGTGTGCATATGGATGCAAACATATACAACTACATGTGTACACATCCTTAACCACATAGGGATAAAAGTACAGATTTGCATGCATACATGTTTGTGTACATGTGCCAGCTGCACATGTACATGTACAATTGCTGCAGCATGCACATGCATGGACACACAGGTGTATGACACACACAAGTGCAACAGACATCCACACAACGCTCACATGCACAACTGACAGAGCGACTTCATGCATCTTGGCCTGAGCCTGCGGCCATGCCGCTGCCGGGATTGCCATGGTACTGTGCCCTGGCAGTGTGTGCACACTGTGTGTGAGGGTTCCTCTGTGTGTGAAAATGCGTGTGCAGGGATGTGTGTGTGCAGGGATGCATATGTGCCCAGTGGGAGCCTCTGTGTGACCATATCCCATGTATGTTCACATGTGCCACACGCCTGTGCAAGCCTGCATATGCCCCTCCACGTCCACATGCCTGTGGGCTGCATGTGGGATACCGGGCACGTTCATGTCCAAGTGTGCCAAGTGCAGAGTGTGCCCATACATGCCCATGCGTGCAGCATGTCCGCGTGTACCCGGGTATGTGTGTGTGTGCCACACGTAGCCCGTGTGCCCGCCGTACCGCGTGCGCTCTCGCCCTCCGCGGTGCCCCCGGGGCGGCGAGGCGCGGTGCGGGCGCGGTGCGGGTGCCGAGGCGGGGCGCTGGGGAGCGCGGCGAAGCGGGGGGCGGAGCACGGCGGCGGGGGCGAGAGGCGGCGCCAGCCCCCACCGACCTCCAAACTTTCATTAACTCGGCAGCACCGGCGGCGGCGGCTCCGGGCCTGGTGGAGCACCGGCACTGACACCGACCACCGGTCTGGGCGCGGCGAAGCGGCGCCCCCGCGGGCCCACCCGGCGCGGCGGGAGGGGGCGGGCGTCGGCATGGGCACGGTAAGGGGCGCGCACTTCCTCCGGCACCGGGTGCCCGGTCTGCCCAGCAGCCGTAACACCGCTGGGGATGGGACGGGAGGAGGAATGGGTGGGCTGCCCAAGAGGGATGAGAAGGGGACGAGGGCGGCGAGGGCCTCCGGAGCGACGGGNGGGAGGGGAGCATGGCGGCGGCAGGTCGGCCCGCTGCCCGCCTTCCGTGGGCACTGGGGAACCCCGGCCTCGGTTGCGGTGGGCCCGGCGGATGCTAGCGGAAGAAATGGCCTCGCAGGTGGCAGCGGTTGCACCGGTGCATCGGGCCGCCCTCCCACCGGGCGGCAAGGGACAGGGGCTCCATCCTTCAGTCGGGCATCCCTGGCCTTCCGCTGGGTGCTGTGTGCTGCCTCCCCGTGCCAAGGTGTGATATCCTGTTCGGGAGCCTCTGTAGGTGCCCAGGTATCCCCGTTTCCAGGATGCCTGCCACCCGTGCCGGCTCTAGGTACGAGCTGCGCTGCCCTCTGGTCTGTTCTGGCATCCCGCAGCTCTGGGAGAGCCACCCAGTGGCACCAGTGTTTTGCATCCCTGTCCCTGCTGGGCTGTCCAAGGAGACGCTGCAGCCTCGGGCATCCTTGCATCCGTCCCATTGCCATAGCACCGCTGGCTTCGCGCTCGGCGCCTGTCAGGCTGGGACCCAACGCCAGCGGCATCTACGGTGCTCATGGAGGCTTATCAGCACCTGGCAGACCCAGAGAGGAGTGGCAGCCGTCCGGCCCCTTGGGCACTCCCACTTCCCAGGGCACGGGATTAGTTCCCGGTGTGAATTCAGGGCCGCGGGGTGGGCAGTTTTTGGCTGGCTGGTGGTAGGTGTATGATGGGGAGGAGGTCTGGCTACTGAGCCTGCACCTCCCACCTTTGAGAGGTCCCTGTGCCATTCGAAGAGCCAGTGGCAGTGATGACATCTCAGCTCCCCTGGAAATGCAGACAGTGCTGAGGAGGGCATTGGCAGTGGGGTGCAGTATCTGCGGTATCTACTGGCAGCAGCCTGTCTGCGCTGGAGGGGCTGGGGGCTCACAGCACAGCCCCTGGATTCCTGCCCCTTATCTACACTGCCCATGCTCCTTCCTGATGTCTTAAGGTCTTCTGCTGATTGCTTCAGAGTCATGGCAGCCTGGGGATAAGCCCTGGGGTATTTGACTGCTGCTGGTGGTGGTTGGGGACCCTCAGTGCGAGTCAGGGGTCCTTCTTCAGCCAGCAAGGGTACTGAGCACTGGTGTAAGATCTGCAAACACCAGTGCTTGTTGCACAGATAATCAAACTGGTGTTTTGCAAGAGTGTGTCCCTTCCAGTGAGGTCAGGCCTCAGTGTTCCCCTGGGGCCTCCAGCAGCCCCAGGCTGGTGCAGGGGTGAGGGCCAGGGAGACAGATGCCTGTGCCCGTGCACTGTCCAGCAGCACCTGGCACCCGGCAGAGCCCAGCGGCTCAGCCCTGCTGCGCTGCACGTGCATGCGATGCACCGGGGCAGAAGGCAATCGTTTCCCATCTGTGTCCTGCGCGGCAGCTGAGCCCTGCACTGGCCCCGCTCAGCGCCCAGTCCTGGCGCTGTCGTGTGCTGCAGCCACTTCAGCTTCATCTCTCGCTGGGGGAGAGCTCAAGGGGCCCCTGTCCTGCCCACGGCCCCTGACGCCCACCTGCTGGGGGGCCAGCAGCCAGCTGTCCGCAAGGTCGTCTGTCCACACCGGGTAAATCTTTAACTGCTTCTTGGGAAACACCTGGGAGCTGCGCTTGTGTGGGAGCCAGGGGGTTCAGAGACGCTGCAGGGGCTGGGAGCCAGCAGGAAGAGACTCTGCCACCAGCCTACTCAGCCCCAGGCCCTGTGTCCTCCACCAGGAGTCCTGCTACCCAGTGAGCAGGTAGAGGGGAACAACTTGCCTGGCACAGCCCCCCAGTTCCTGGAGGGAGGGGGAGACCTGGGGTGGGGATGTGCCCACCCCACCAGTCACATCTCTCTTGATGTCTTCTCCCCTCTGCCCAGCTTGCTCTGACGGTGGATTGAAGGACTCTAGTGCTAGTGCTGCAGCCAGCGTGACAGAGAGCGGGCAGGCAAGGGACCCTGTACTGGGCAGCCAGCACCGTGCTCCAGCCTCCAGGAATGGCCGATAAGTGCAGCGAGGGGCTGCTGGTAAGTGCTGGGGTGTGGGGAGCGGGCTGGTGTGCGCCACTGCCTCGGGACACAGAGAACCTGGTGCAGGGAGCAGGACCCTGGGGCTCCTGTAGGACTTGGTGTGCCCTCCTGGGACTTCCAAGTTGGGGTTGTGACACCATGGTGCTCTCCCAGCATGATGATTTTTGGGCTGATGCTCTCTTTCCTGAACTTATTGCCTGTGGGGCTCTTCGGGTGTGGTGTCTCATTGTGCCTGGAGATGCTATCACCTGTTTTCAGGAGTTCTGCCCAGCCTTATCACCCACCCCAGCTTTGCAGGCAGGCAGCTCTACAGCCTCTGTAGGCAAAGGGTGCAGGTGTTCCTCCAAGCCAGTTGCCTCCAGAGGGGCGCCGATTGTGGGCGCCTCTCCTTGCATTTACCCAGGGGGCTCTCTGAGATTGGGCTGGTAGGATAGTGCACTGGGAGAGGAACGTTTCTCTGGGCACCAGTGTAGTGCCTGACCTTCCATTCTCATGAGCGGTGTGTTGCAGGGTGCTGTGAGTTTCTGTGCACTTGCCTGCGTTGGGGTGGCTTTGGTGTTCCGGGCAGATGTGGGATGTGCCCACTGCATGTCTTTGTAGGAAGGCTGCGATTGCCCCAAGCTTGTGGCAACTCAGGTTCCTCAGGTGGCAACTCAGGTGACAGGCTGTAGTGCTGCCTTGGGCAGGTGAGCCCCCAGGCTGGGCTTGGCTTCTTTCCTCTTTCCCGAAGAATAGGAGCTGAATGCTGAGATTGACGTGGTCACTGGGCCCTCCCCTTCCCGAGGGGCTTCCTGAAATAGCTGCACACTCCAGCTGGAGGGCTGGGAGCCAGGGTTTGCCTGGGAAGCCAAGAGCCAAGGGAGCGGCATGCTCCAGCAAGTGCTTCCAGCGCTCCTGCATGCACGCAGTTCCTCTGCTTGTGTGTCCCAGCATGGCCCCACTGACTGCCAGCAGCAGGGAGCCCAGCACCCATGCTGCTCCCAGTAGAGAAGGGGTTGGGGCAGCTGGTGGGATAGGAAGGCAGATTTCTTCTGGAGAAGCCCTGGGCTGGTAACAGGGAGGTGCTGAGGATGTGTCTGGGCACAGTCAGGGTCTGTCATGGGGACGCACTTCTGCACATGGTGCTTACCGTGACTCTATGCCATTGATGTTTTCTTGCTATGACCAGAGCAGTCAGCATTGCACTGGGGAGAGGGCTGAGCCTGACACCCATATCAGGGAGCCAAACATTGGAGTGCCCACCCACTCCTCATAAATCTTTAACCCATTTCTTAGAAGTATCTGACCAGCCCACCCCAGGGCCAGGGTGTCAAGTGCAGCAGGGTCTGACATGTGCTGTGTTGGCCACCCTGGCTCTCGGACCTCTTCCTGGCCCTCCTCTGTTTGCAGGGTGGAAGGATACCCCTGCACAGGGAATTGCTGCTATGGGGTCTGTGGGGAGAGGGGCAGATCCCTGTGAGAGCATCCCTGCTCCTGAAACATCCCCATTTCTGCATCCTATGAGCCCCAGGACGAGCTGCCATGGGCTGAGTCCTGACAACTGAGCTGCCTGAGTCCCTGGGAAAGGAACATAATCTCCTTGGCCTGCCTCCCGGGCCCTGCCAGTAACCTCGTAAAGTTTGGTCCCTGCCTGTCCTCTCATCCCTGCCTGCAGGTGCAGCTCCCACCCCCACCACCCCCAGTCCAGCTGGGCTCTCACTATGCAACTCCTGCTGAGCATTGTGTGCAATGCCTGTGGCTGGACAAGTTTACAGTGCCCACTGTGCCCCACCTGGGGAGGGACAGGGTGATGGGAGGCAGCAGGTGGGTGATATTCAGCTGTGCCTCAGTTTCCCCATCTGTCACCTGGGACCTGGAGAACAAGGATGATGTATACTGCTTTTGCAGGATCTTTGTTTTCGAGCGTCCCTGTGAAGCTCTGAATGCTTACTCCAAACAGGAGGCAGCTGGGAGGGGCTGTGCCCATCCTACTCTCCCAAGCCCCAGAAGTGCTCTGACTGTAGATATCCAACAGACTGCAGGACAGCTCCAAGGGTTTGGATCAGTCCCTGTGTAGCTGGGCAGAGGGATCCCTGTGAGCCACAGGGGAGGGTCTGACTGCCTCTCCCTCCCAGGCCTTTAAGAACATTTTGTTTTGTTGTCCTTGGGTGCTTTGTTCAGGCTCCAACATTGCCAGTGGCTCCTGACTCCCAGGGCTGCCTTGCTGGCACGACCAGGCAGCCTTTGGGCTGCAGCTTGCCCAGCTCAGGTAGGCTCCTGCTGTTACCCAAGACCACCCTGGGGACACACTGGGGTGCTGCTCCCATTGCACTGCAGGGGGAGGTAAGGGCTGGGGGGTCCCTGCCTGTTCCAAACACCCCCAGCGGCTCAGTGCCACTGACCAGTGGCAGGAGCTGCGGAAGTGGCTTTTGGCTGCAGGAGCCCTTCCCGGAATACCAAGGGGCAGTGATGGGGGGGCTGGCGGGGGATTTTTCTGCCTGAACGCCCCAGGAGAATCATGTCTGCCCTGGTAGAATGGGGCCGGAGAAAGGCAGTCCTGTTGGGAAGCACTCAGCTAGGCACTGGGACATCATTCCTACCCCAGTCACCCTGCAGTCCTGTCAGTGGGCCGGAAGACCTGTGGGCCACCCTCCATGCATGCATCACCCCTCTATCTCTAGTTCAGCCCCAGCACCACCAGCCAGTCAGGTTGGGGACCAGAATGCCAGGGTAGGTGAGGCCCTTTTGTTTCCAGCAGTGTGCCTCCGTGCAGCTGGCTGTCCCCTCTGTCTGCTGGCTGGGCTGTCAGGGAAGCAGTGGTTTGCTCCCACAGGGCAAGGCTGGCACATCCCCAGGACAGGGCGGTGGGTCCTGCTGTGCTGTTCTTAGGCTGCTCCAAGGGGGAGGGGTTGCAGTGTGCCCAGGGCAGGCATAGTGGTGGCACACAGGTGGCCCAGGCAGTGTTGCAGCTGTACTGGGTCATGGAGGGTGTCTGGGCACAGAGCTGCCTGGCTGCATGTAGGGCAGGACTGGGCTGGAGTTACTGGGGCTAGCACAGCATGGGGTGGCTTGCATGTCTTGGGGGGCACAGTTGGGTGCTGCCTTCGCATGGGTGGGACATGTCCCAGGCGACTGAGTGGCTGGTGCAGGAGGGGACAAGATCAAGCACTGGGTGCTGGCATGTGGAGGTTGAGTGCCCACCCCGCACACGTGTGCTGTTCACGTGTGTGCTCATGGCCGCTGCTGCCCGGACCCCAGATGGTCGCCTGAAAGCGCCGGCCCATCCCCCCGCCCTCGGTCCACCATCATGCGTCGCTGATGCCTTGGCCACACTCCCCAGCCGGGACACAGGGCTGGAGCAGCTGCGGCACCCTAAGCCTGGCTGCGGAGCACCCTCTGCCTGGCCTCCAATGGGATACAGCACCCCACCAGGGTCCCACCTCGTGCTGGCAAATGGGTGAGCAGGGAGGCTGTGGGGTGCCTGGGCAGTGAAGGGGGTCGTGGCACAGCCCTCCTGCTAGGCAGATGGTCCCCCTTGGGGCAGTAACCTTGTAAGGGTTGTCACGGAGGCGCCATGATGTCACCAATAGTATGACGTTGAGTGAAGTAGCATGGCACCAGGTTGGGGATGGTGCCAGCAGAAAGACTTGTCCCTGTGCTCCTATCCCCAAGCAGCCCTTGAATGCCCACGGTTGGGATTGGACATACAGGGCCAAGCTGCTGTGTGGATGATGGGCATAGGGGGCAGGAATGCATGTGTGGGGCTCAGCATGTTGAGGCATGGAAACAGGGGGCTCTGAGGGAATGTCATCTTCTGCTATGCTCCAAGAGCAGCTCCTGGCCCCGACCAGACGGGCAGCGGTGCCCGCAGGGAGGGCAGTGCTGCCCACTGGAGCGTGTAGGGTTGTGAGCAGCTGGACCCCACTAATGAGGCCTCATTAAGTGGGACAGGGCTGAGCCCGCTGTGCAGTCTGCTCTGCCTTGCCCTGCCTACTCGAGCCAGGGAGGGCACCTGGCTCTTGGGGGTGCCACTCGTGGGGGGTAGCAGAGGCACAACAGTGCCTGCGGGGTGGGCCAGGCAGGCATGGTGCCAGGGCAGGTGGCATGGTGGGGTGCCGGTGCTGCATCGGAGCGGGCAACAGGGGGCCGAGCCTGGCTGGGAGGCAAGTGGGGAGCAGTGCCAAGCGCTGGAGGCAGCGGGCGGGGGAAGGCGGGAGGGCGGGCGGCTGCTGCTGCGCTGGAGCCCGAGGTGCCAATGAAGCTGGGGACTCACGGAGCCGTCCAGCCTGGGCCCCCGGATGGCAGCTGCGAGCAGCCAGGCCCCCTCGGACCCTCTCAGCAGGTCAGTGGGCAGGTGAGAGCAGGGTCTGGGGGGCAGAGTGGGGGGCGGGCCAAGCGGAATGGTGGCCATGCCAGTGCTGTCCCCCCACCACTCATGGGTCTCCAAAACCCTTTGGACTGTCTTCGGGGTGGTGACTCTGCAGGGCTGAGCTGCAGCTGTAGATTTGTGCCATGGTACACTGGAGGGGTACCCCCAAGCCCACAGCCTTTGATGTGGGGTGCTCCAGGGAGGGAGGGCAGAGCATGGCACCAAACCCTTCCATGGCCCCAGTTGTATTGGGAGTAAGAAGTGATTGCCTGACAGCTGAGTGTTTGTTATCGCTGGAATCTACTGATTTTGCAGAAGAGGTGCACAGCACCTGAGTTACAACTCAGTGCTGCAGGGGCATAGTGTAGCAAAGATCCTACTTCTCCTCCCCGCCTCTTCTCTTTCATGGGTATCAATGTCAAAGTTTGCCCCAGCCCCCCATGGCACCTCAGGGCGGTGGCTCGCAAAACATGCACAGGGCTGTCACTGGGGCTGGACAGCCTTCTGCAGTGAGGGGTGGTGAAGGCTGTGTAATACTCTTGAGAGGTCCTGGGGTTTGGGCATGCCCCTCATCACTGCATTAGCCCAGCTCTGGGATTGTCCCCAGCACCATGCCAGATGGCCTTTTCCCCCACAAGATGCCTTTGATACACCGGGACAGAGGCAAACATGGGGCTGGGCATCAAAGAGAGAGGGTAGGGAGATGTGCTGGTGAGGCTGACAGAGTCAGGATGCGCAGGGCACAGCAACCTCTGATGCAGGGATGACACTTGTGGATTCATTACCCCATCTATCAGGGACAAGGAGTGCAGGGCCTGATTACAGGGCCCCCAGCACTCAGGATGAATAGAGAGTCAGCAAGGGCATCCAGGACCTGCCCTCTCTAAGTGACCCCATCCCTCCATCCCTTGGGACCCCCACCTCAGGCTGGAGTTCATCTGCCTCAAATATCCTGCACCCTACTTCTTTGCTCTGGAAGAGCCACTTTTGTGGCAAATGATGTAATTAGCACATTTTTCTATCTTCCAGCAGCCCCTGCCTTAAACAGCCATGAGTGTGTTGCCATCGCCATGGCAATGAGCAATGACATCAGGCTGATGACATCAGGGGTACTGGTACCCTCTGCTGGCATTGCAGGAGCAGCCCTGACAGCCCCTGAGCTGAAGGTTGGATGGAGAAATTGGGGGTCCCTTAATGGTTCGTGGGGGCTGGATAAGGTTTGTGCTCCACAGAGTGCCTATGCTAGGCTGGCATACTCCCATGTGGACAGTTTGAATGAGAAAAAAGAGGAGGGGGTTCATGCTGGAGATGCCTCCCATCAGGACATCCCCTTCCAGTATCGACCCTGCCACCATCACAAGCTTACCAGCCATAAATCAGGGCCCCTTAGGGAAGTGGGGCGCATCCGGGCACCCCAGCCAAGCTGTCATTGTGTGAGGCGATGCTGCTTAGCATGAGAAAGACTTTGGTGCCAGGCAGAGTGATGGATGATGCTGCCTGCTTTCTGGGCTGGGGAAATTTTGGCCGTGGTGTATGGGGGGTTCTCTGGGGAAGGGGAAGGAAGGATGCATTGGGCACCCCGAACGTCCCCTTTTGGGAAGTTTTTGGATATTCCCTTTTGGAACTTCCCTTCTGGAGACATTTGGGGTGTCTGCGGCATCCTTCCTCCTCCCTGATGTTATCACCAAAGCCAGGCATCCTTTGAAGCTGCATTGGGTTACATGCATGGAAAATTTGGGGCCTGGGAGCAGGACCTGGTGCCCCCAGAGACTGCACTGTTGCTGGGTGGCAGTTGTCCCTTTGCATTCCAGCTCTGTCTTTTTCCCACAGGAGGGAAAGGGGGGAGCTTCATCTTCCCAGATGTCTTGGTTCTCTCTATCCACCTCCTTCTTTTACCATGTGGGATTGGGAGGATGGTTAATGAGTGTAAAGGACAGGGTGACCTTCCTAGATTTGGGGTGGGGGGGGTTGTAGCAAGCTGATGGGTGAGCATGCAAGTGTTTGCGCACGTGTGCTCACTTGTGCATGCATGGACACACATGTGGCTGTCCCCTTATTGGGGACAAGTGCACCAAAGCCCAGTGCTGCAGGAAAGGAGGAGGAAGCAGCACAAGCCTGGTGGTTTCATTGCACTGGTACCAAGCAACTCAAATTTGGGGTCCTCCATGAGGCTTGGGAGTGAAGCCAGGGTCACCTGAGCAGAGTGATGGCTTGGAAGAGGGATGAGGTCTCCTGTGGGCACCAGGGCTCCTGGCTGAGCCGGAGCCATACAGTGTATCTGGTCCCCTCACCAGAGCCTTTGTCAGGGAGGCTGGAGCATTGCCCCACTCCTGCTGGCTGTGCTGCTCATTAGGAGCCTTGTTAGTGCGAGCAGCTTAATCAGAGCTTCCCGATCGGATCAGTCTGCTCGAGTGGGCAGTGCGCCCTGGCATGGGGACATTGCCAGTGTCCTGTCCCCCACTTTTGTCCCCTGAGTCTTCCTCTTGCACAGCACCCCACAAGAAGAACCTCAGCTGGAAGGGAGGTCCCCAGCACCTGGAGCTGCTGTGAGCTCGTTTCCGATGGACCCTTGGCTGACGGGTCAGGTGGGGGCACTCAGGTTCCCCGTCTGGGCATGGCAGTGCATTGCCCCTATAGCCCTGCCCAAAGTGCCCTCCGATCCCCCTTGCCCCTGTCCTGCAGCCCTGCTCCCCTGCAGCCCCCCCGCAGCCTGTGGCGCGTGCGGGCCCCACTCGCAGCAGATGGCTTTGTTTGGCAGCGCGGTGCCGGAGTCGCTGGGCATCACGTCCCGGCTGTGCCGGCCCTAATCAAATGATACGGTTAGGTGCACCGCGCCTGCTGCCTGCGCCCCGCCGGCGTGAGCAGATCCAAAGTGACGGCTCCCATTTGTGGCCCACTCACTGCTGGCATCAGCTATTGTGGGGGGCACATGTGAAGGTGAGCATGGGCACTGGGGTGTACGTGGTGGTGAGACCAGCACTGTGGAGTTCCAATAGGCTCCTAAGGCTGCTGGCACCCTGTGCTGCTCCTGTAGGAGCATGGGTGCTGTGGGATTATGAACTGGCAACCAGCACCCTCATCCCATGCACCCATCCATCACCTGGGCTCAGGTGGGGAGGGGAGGGATTGGGGCACCCCTGCATTGTGAAATGCTATCTACCCTCAGCTAACCTGCCAGAGCTACACAGCATCCATGCAGGACATTAATATGACCCTAGGGCTGTGCTGGGACAGAGCCATAGGGTGATGGGTTCCATCCATGCTGGGGTGACAGGCACTCGTTTCCTTTGTTGTTGTTCTCCTTTGTGTGAGCTCACATTGTGTGGCAGTCTGCACAAAGCGCCCTTTCTTGACCTCTTCTGCCCCCCTGCCCCCCCAGTCCCCTGCAGTGAGAAGCAGCTAGGCAATGGGGCTGTCCACACAGGGGACCCAACTGCATGGGACCCCCTGTGACCTGCCCAAGCATGGTGCCCTTGCTTAGTGCTGAGCTGGTAGCAGGACCCTGGCTGAAGCATGGTGCTTTTCCTGGGGGGGTACCCAGGCCCCTGCCAGCTCTAGTCACCTCATTTCGCATCAAGAGTGGCTTCTGCTTCACCGGGGTCCCACAATTTCCCCTCCCGCTGTGGGCAGTGGCCACCCAGCAGGACCTCTCTCGCTGGGCGCAGGGAGGGAGGGCGGGCATGAGAACAGAGGCCCCTTTGTGCTCTGGCGCCTGGACCTGCTTTGTATGAGTTGCAGNGTGGGGGGCGGGATGGGGAAGGATGCCGGGGACCTCCCAGCCCCGCTCGGTGGCTGTCACCCTTCCAATGGGGCCAGCAGGGGGGGGTCCCCAGTTGACACATACCACGGCATCTTTCTGCAGAACGGCGCTGTGCCTGGGGAGCAGGGCAAGCAGGAGAAGAGTGTCAAGCGTGGCAACTGGGGCAACCAGATCGAGTTTGTGCTGACCAGCGTGGGCTATGCCGTGGGCCTAGGCAACGTCTGGCGCTTCCCATACCTCTGCTACCGCAATGGAGGAGGTGGGTGTCAGAGGGCCAGAGGAGTGGGGTTCCTCTGGGCAGGTGTGGGGGTGCACACCCCAGCCCCACATAGTATTTCTTGGGGTGGTGCAGGGCATGGGAAGCACAGCTGTGCCTGGGGTTACTGCTCACTAATCCTCTGGTTCCTGCTCACCAGGTGCCTTCATGTTCCCCTACTTCATCATGCTCGTGTTCTGCGGCATCCCCCTCTTCTTCATGGAGCTCTCCTTTGGGCAGTTTGCCAGCCAGGGCTGCCTTGGCGTCTGGAGGGTCAGCCCCATGTTCAAAGGTAAGAAGCTGCCTGTACTGGCACAGGACAGCATGGGACACCTGCTGTCACAGTTCCTGGCAGCTGATGTGACCCTCGCACACCATGGGGTGCATGCACACCTCTGGCACATCACATGGCCTGGTGCAGGCACCTGCAGCTTGTGCAGTCCTGCAGACACATGCCCTGCACATGGATTGTGGTCTTCATTGCACTGGTCCCCTGTGCACATGCCCACCCTGGCTATGCTGCCCTGCACAGCCTGCCTTGCATCCCTTGCACACATTACACGTGCCCCTGCACATGTGTTGCATCTCCGCGCAAACCCCAGCCCTGCGCTGGCATCCACTGCAGGCATTACACACACATCCCTGCATATGCCACACGTGTCCCCAGCACATCACTCCTGCAGAGGCCACTCAGGTCCCCTGAACACACTGTGGCATCTCCATGCAGTTGTCTTCCTGGACCATAGGTAGCAGGTGCTGTGCCCACGTGCTTGCCCTGCCATGGCTGGACCCTGCTCCAGGTGCATCTCCTGGCTTACTGGTGTGCTCCCATGCTGCTGGCTCCCCTGGCCCACACCTGCAGGGTGGCTCCCAGGTGACATGCCCACAAACTCATATCTGAGTGCAAGCAGCTCATGCACACACTCTTGTGTGTTCTGCACAGTGGCATGCCAAGCCTAGGCTGCACTTCCCTGTGCTCATGTGGCCTCTCACATGCCACCAGATAACTGCAGGCCTAAAATCACTGTAGCCAGGAGTGATCCCCACCCAGTTATTCTCTTGGTCTGCAGACCCCGAGGGTTTGCCTGCAGCCTGTGTCATGTGTCTCAGGGAACTCTTAGCACCACTAGGCTTGTTTGGAGGTAGAGGATCCCTTGCAGTGCTCCTCACATCCATGCCAAAGCCAGGCGCTGAGCTGCAGCATGGCTGCAAGGCTGCTGACAGCATCGCATGCAGCCCACCCCTCCCATGCCACAACCCCTGGTGCTGTGCGCCGTGCCCGTGCCGTGCCGCCACACCCTGCCGCTCACCCCACCCCGGTGCTGTTCCCAGGCGTGGGCTACGGGATGATGGTGGTGTCCACATACATCGGGATCTACTACAACGTGGTGATCTGTATTGCCTTCTACTACTTCTTTGTGTCCATGACACACGTGCTGCCCTGGACATACTGCAGCAACCCCTGGAACACGCCCGACTGTGTGGGGGTGCTGGACGGGAACCTCTCCAGCCGTTCTGCCCTCAACATCACCCAGCTCCTCAACACCACCCAGAAACGCACCAGCCCCAGCGAGGAGTACTGGAGGTACTGGGGCTGGGATCAGGGATGGGGGAGGTGATGATGGTTGGGCCCCACTGACGCTGCTGCCCCCTCTCATACAGGAGGTATGTGCTGAACCTGTCGGATGATATCGGGAACCTGGGCGAGGTGCGGCTGCCCCTCCTGGGCTGCCTTGGTGTCTCCTGGGTCGTTGTCTTCCTCTGCCTCATCAAGGGCGTGAAATCCTCGGGGAAGGTACCTGTGTGTTCCCTCTCCAGGCCCATCTCTGTGGGTGTGGACATGCCTTCAGGATAGATGGCCATGTCTCCTCTAGGCATAGCCCCTCCCCTACTGGGAATGAACCTCCCCTTGTGGATATGTCCCCATCCCTTCTGGGCACAGCTCCTCCTCTTCTAGCATTGTCCCTGCTCTCTGTGTATGCTTCTCCCACTCTGGGAAAGGTGACACCCCTGTGACCTGACCACATCCCTTCTGGACACAGCTCCTCCCATGTGGCCATGGTCCTACCTCCTTGAAGATAGTCCCTTCTCTGGACCATATCCTCTCCTCCTGGTCTGTCACTCCACACTCTGGACCATAACTCCAGCCCATAGCCACACCTTAGCCACAGCTGCCTGTGTCCCCACCTTGGCCCCCATCCCCACCTCACTGAGGTGCTTCCCCACAGGTGGTGTATTTCACGGCCACCTTCCCATATGTGGTGCTCACCATCCTCTTCGTGCGCGGCATCACGCTGGAGGGGGCTGTCACTGGCATCATGTACTACCTGACACCCCAGTGGGACAAGATCCTCAATGCCAAGGTGAGCAGGGATGAAGGCTGGTGGTCAGTCAGGGCTGAGCAGGGCTGGGGGCACAGCATTGACCATCCCACTGCCACAGGTGTGGGGTGACGCAGCCTCACAGATCTTCTACTCACTGGGCTGTGCCTGGGGCGGGCTCATCACCATGGCCTCCTACAACAAGTTCAACAACAACTGCTACCGGTGAGTGCCCGACCACAGTCCCCTAGCCCTGCTACTGTCCTTGTGTCCGCTGCCAGCCTTGACTCTTCTTCCCATAGGGACAGCATCATCATCAGCATCACCAACTGTGCTACCAGTGTCTATGCTGGCTTCGTCATCTTCTCCATCCTGGGCTTCATGGCCAACCATCTGGGTGTAGATGTCTCCAAAGTGGCTGACCACGGGCCAGGCCTGGCCTTCGTTGCCTACCCTGAGGCCCTCACCTTGCTCCCTATCTCACCACTGTGGTCCGTTCTCTTCTTCTTTATGCTCATCCTCCTAGGGCTGGGTACACAGGTAGGTCATGGTGGGGCCAGCATGTTCAGATGGGGTGGCATGGTGGGGCCAAGGAGGTGACATGTTGCCCTCTCTGACCTATATGTAGTTCTGCCTGCTGGAGACTCTGGTCACGGCCATTGTGGATGAGGTGGGCAACGAGTGGATCATCCGCAAAAAGACCTTTGTGACGCTGGGAGTGGCTGTGGCTGGCTTCCTGCTGGGTGTCCCGCTCACCACACAGGTAGGTGACAACGGGGTGCCATTGCCATGGCCACCTTCATCAGCCACGTCCATTTTGTTGCCACTGTGATAGTAGTGACAGCCAGGGCCTGGTCTTGCCTGGCCAACATTGGTGATGGTACCTAGAATTAAGTGTCTCCATGCTGACTTTGGCATCAGGCATTGCTGTGCCAGCTGTGGTGGTGGTATCCAAGCTGTGTGCTGCCAGCACAGTCAGTATGACTGTGCTGTTGCCCTGCCAGCAGCAGTGGTACTGCAGGGGCAGCTGTGCCAGTGCGTTTGTCTTCCAGGCGGGCATCTACTGGCTCCTGCTGATGGACAACTATGCCGCCAGTTTCTCCCTGGTGGTCATCTCCTGCATCATGTGTGTGGCCATCATGTACATCTATGGTAGGTACAGCTGCCTGCAGCCAATCAGATGTTAGGGCTGACCTCCCAGCCAATGGAGAAGTGTTTGCCCCAACATCTGGCCAATCAGCAGTTTGGTCTCTGCTGCATGGGGAGGCTGTTGCCCAATCGGGAGCTGGGGCTGGGGCTGGAAGCCAGGTGGGCAGTGAGGGGGCTCAAGTCACCACCAGGGCTGATGGTCACTTTTCTCCCCAGGACACCGCAACTACTTCAAGGACATTGAGATGATGCTGGGTTTTCCTCCTCCATTCTTCTTCCAGATCTGCTGGCGTTTCATCTCACCTGCCATCATATTTGTGAGCATCACAACCATGGGGCATTGGGCTGTGGGAGGAGGGGTGAGGAGCTCACCTGCACATGGCACTCCCTGGAGAGGAGAGTGCTGGGCTCAGGAGAGCGGCAATAGGGCAGAGTGGGGAAGTTGTGGGGGCACAGAGCAAGCTGCTTGCTCCTTACTGGCTGATCCTGCCTATCCCTTCCCAGTTCATCCTGGTCTTCACAGTGATCCAGTACCGGCCCATCTCCTACAATGAGTATGTCTACCCTACCTGGGCCATCAGCATCGGCTTCCTCATGGCGCTCTCTTCCGTCATCTGCATCCCCATCTACGCCATCTACAAAGTGTGCCGTTCTGAGGGGGACACACTGCTTGAGGTGGGTGGCTAAGGGCTACACCCCTTTGTCTGTGTCCCACCTGGGGCTGCCATCAAGGCTGTCCCTGACCTCACTGGAGCTGTCAGCAGTGGCTGTGTGCAGGCAGCATGCAGTGGGTACCACATGCTGTACACCCCTGGAAGCTGCTGGAATGTTAGTGCGGACTGGGGCAGGGGAGCATGGTGGGTACTAACCATGTCTCCATCCTCTCCCTTTCTAGCGCTTGAAAAATGCTACCAAGGCAAGCAAGGACTGGGGCCCAGCGCTGCCAGAGCACCGCAGTGGGCGCTATGCCCCAGTGTTCAGCCCTTCCACCGAGTCCCACCTGGAGGTGCAGCCCCTGCAGCCAGAGAAGGGCCAGAATGAAGCAGTGGCTGCATCCCCCGTGCAGGGCAGCAATGGCTCAGCCCACAGCCAGGACTCCAGACTGTGACCCCCCACAATCCCTGCACCCCCTCTAACCCCTCTTGCACCTTCCGCTGGCGGAGCCTGGCTCTGGGCCGCACTGGACCATGGGGGCTCTCAGCACCCATCCCCGAGATCTCCCACCTCCTTGCCGGTTAACCCCTCCCGCCCCTGCCCCCGTGGCGTTCGTTAACCCTCGTGTTTACGGTAACCTTTGTGCTCGATGCTGGGACAAGAGAGGAGGGGGCACAGCCCCGGGAGGGCTGGGAGCCAGAGGCACTTTGCAGGGGCCTTGACCTGGAGGTATGCACAGGATGAGGGGGTGGGATGTTCCCAGTCTCCCACCTCCCCTTCCCTAAGCTAGGCAGCCTGCCCTGCCATGGGGCACCCTCCTGACCTCCCCGTGGGGAGGACATGGGGTGGGACCAGGGTTGGGCATGCCAAGATTGCCCACGGCCTGTGTGTGCAGCAGGCCATCATGGCAGGGGTTGGCACTGCAGGGACTCCCAGCCTGTGTGCACACTCACCGTGGCTCAGAGCCTACTGGGTCTCACAGGTGGTCATACCCAGGGGTGCTGCCAGGCACCAGGCCAGCACAGGGAGATGGGGGCAAGCATGTTGCTTGCTTGCACTGGCAGGGGGATCTGATGGCACAAGACACAAGCACTTAGAGCACACATGTGTACACGTGTGTGTCCCTCACAGACACCGGATGGGCACAGATGTGGCGTACATGGGCATGCACATATGCACGGTACATCGGGGCTGTGCAGGCAGTGAGCTGGGATGCTCCTTTCCATGCACCTCTCCACCCTGTGGCCTCACTGGGGTCTGTGGGTGCCCTTCTGGGTGGCCAGGCATTGCCTACAAAGCTGGGCACAGCCACAAGCAGCATGGGCACAGCCCAATGCTGCTGCCTGCCCCACAGTGGGGCTGGGGAGCACTTAAGCCTGGCCGGGAGGTAACCAGACAGGGATGAGGTCCAGCTCTCCCTGGCAGCCCTGGCACTGGCAAGGGAGGACCCTCCATGGTGCTAAAGGGGGAGCAGGATGGACTGGCCTCCCCCAGCTGCTGCTTAGCAAGAGGCACCAGTGGAGACACGAAGGGCTGCACCAGCCCACTTGCTCCGAGCCATCTGGGGATGCTCAGTCCCCAACCAGTATTAGTGGAACAGGATGCACTGGCAAAGGCTGGGTGGTTTTAAATCTGTCTTCCAGCTCCAGCCAAAGGGCTTGGAGCTCTTGATTAGGGGTGGATGGGATGAGACCCTTCCTACCCCACTCGCTCCCCTCCCAGCCAGCACCCTGTTCTCCCTATGTTGCAGCCCCGAGGCTGGCACAGGGACATGGCACAGCTTGGCACGGTGTCGGGCGGTGGTGGGCGGCGAGCCCCAGCAGGATGTTCCAGCTCCCATCCCGAGCCCCCCGTCGTGCTGCGGCGAGGGGCGCAGGTTCCCGCATGGTGCCCGTGCCCTGCCCCTTGAGTCACGCCGCTACTCTTCACCTCTAATTGTTAGCAATAACGCGCGCGTCCCTGGGCAGCGCTGCCTGTGCCAGTGTCTCTCCTGGTGTAGAGTTCTAAAGTATCCTAGATTTTAATGAGATTTATATTCCTGAGGCTGTGTCCTGCTGTGGCCTTCTTTGGGAACTATGTGGAGGGAGGAAAGGGTTGAAGAGTGGGGGCCCATACTTTCTGGGTGCAGCTCTTCCAATCTCTGATGCCAGGTATTGACACTCAACAGCCAGCTAGGTCCTGGGGAATTCCTGGACATACAAAACCAGCTGGAGGTAAGGCAGAGGATGGAGGACAGGCTTAGCCTTGCTGGGGGAGAGCACTGTCCCCAAATGGACAAGAGGGCAACAAATGTCCACGGCACAGTGAGGCCAGCTGGCTTTGCCCTGTGCACTTTGCCCTAGGTGGGCACCTTGTTAGGCCCCCCTGCATTGTGGAATGAGCTGGGGGTCCCCCAAGGGTGGATAGGGTGAGGCTGGGGCTCTGCCTCCCAGCCAGCAGCTGGAGGTGGCAGACAGGACTTCCCCTCTATACTCCACAATCCCACTTCCTCATCAGATGGTGCTTTCTCCCACCCCCACCCAACCCCAGAAAGCCTGCCAACTTTTCAAACTTTTATTAAATACAAAACCCCCGGTCTCTACAACCGAACGCTGCATTCAATGTACGCTGAAAAAGGGTCAGACATTCAAATGTACAAAAGTCGCCGGTGCCCCCCAGCCCTGGCGAGCTGCCCTGCTCCCAACCCCACTGCTCCCAGCCCCCCATGGAGCATCAGGGGTGCTGGGGCTCTCAGTCCCATGGAGGGGGCACAGGGCTCCCGCCCTGCATGGTCCCGGTCTCTCCTGCCAGCAGCCCCCCTGCCCCTGGCCTGGAAGGGGGAAGGCAGACAAGGGGAGACCTTAATGGGAAGATTCCCTCCCTGCTAGAGGGGGGCTGCACCAACCCCCACTGAGAAGGGCTGGGGGGTTCAAATGAGCCCTATTTCCCCCACCAAAGGTGAGGGGGGGACAGGCGCAGGCAGGGGCTGCACACACACAGCACCTGCCTTTGGGGAAGGGGGATGGGATACAGCTGCCATCCCCCAAGCCCTGGGGAAACTGAGGCACAGCGAGGGGCATTCGCTAATCAGAGGTCTCTGTTTGGCAGAGCTGAGACAGGGCCCGGCTCTAAGCACCAGACTAAAGCAGAGGAAGACAGCAAGCCACGTCTGTGTGCCCAGCAGCATGGGCAGTACCTGGCCAGGGCAGCAATCTTGCCCTGAGCCTGCCTGCCTGGGGGCCCCGGGCTGCTCCCATCCCCAGCTGGGCAGCAGTGGCTCCAGCGCTAGTAAAGGGGGAAGCCTGCACCCCACTTCTCACAGCGCTGGTGGGGACTCTTCAGCTCTCAGAGAGCAGTGGGATTTCACCCTCCCCACCCAGGGTGCAGGCAGGAGCTGGCATGAACTGGGGGCTCCTCGCCAGGCCTGGGGTTGCCCCCTCCCTCCGTGCCAGGAGCTGCTCGCAGGGCAGCCGGGCTCATCCACCAACACACCACGTATGGGGCAGGGGTCCTGCAAACACACTCGTGGGGATGGGGGAGACAGAGAAATCCTGGGGACCAAAGGGCCGGCTGGGGGGCAGCCGTCTCCAGAAGGCAGCAGAGTAGGCAGAAAATATCCCTGTCCAGTCCTGGCTCTTGGGCTGAGAGAAAACCCACCATGCCCAGCCAGCCCAGGCACAGGGGTTCCCGGTGTTGGGAGCACTAGCCGCGGGCCAGGCGGGGTGGTGGCCTGCCAATCTCCACCGTGATGTTGGTGTACATGGGCTGGCGGGAGATCTCCACCAGCCGGTACTGCAGCGAGCTGATCCCGTCCCGCTTCATCGTCATTTTGGTGTTCTGGATCTTGGTGAATCTGGTGGAAAGAAGAGCAGGATGAGGATGGAGGGATGTCTTACTGTAGTGCCAGCAGTGCTGGACCTCTGTGGGAGTGAGCAGCCAAGTGATTGCCCAGCATCTCAACTTCCCCAGCCCTGTGGCTCACTCACCTCTGCGGGTTGGGCTCGTTGTGTTTATCGCGTTCATGCTTAATCATGCGGTACCTCCCAATGCGGATGTCGGGCCTCGACACCTTCATGCCATTCAGGGAGATGCTGGGGGCCAGGAGCAGGGTGGGATCAGTGTGCGGGCACTAGGGTGGAATATTCCCCAGCCCAGAGACTTCCAGGGTCAGACCCCTGGCAAAATAAACCTGTCCCTGGTTAAACAAAGCTGTGCCAAGCCAAGATGAGCAAAGCCAGGCCCCACCCAGGCCAGTGTCATGACCTAGGGTGCCACA
This sequence comes from Toxostoma redivivum, assembly GCA_013397375.1. Taxonomy (NCBI): domain Eukaryota; kingdom Metazoa; phylum Chordata; class Aves; order Passeriformes; family Mimidae; genus Toxostoma; species Toxostoma redivivum. The sequence continues at coordinate 324,402 of VXBI01009828.1, forward strand.
TGCCCCATGGCAGTGAGCCCAAAGTGCCACTCCCGTCCAGGGACTGGCAATTGCATTCAGCCTGTACCACACACAGGCAGCCATCCATGTGCAGCCATCCATCCGTCCCTCCCTTCCTCCCTCCCTCCCTCCCTCTGCGGCCCCTGCCCTTTACATTCCCTGAATGCCGCTGCCTAGCCCTTCCCTTGGAGCCCTCCCCTCAGATCAAGGGCCACCTGAAGCTCTTCCAGAGCTCCACACATTTCATGTCCCCCACCCTGAGCCCACCTTGTGTGGAAATCACAACTGGGCCACGTGCCCAGGGTTCCCACAAGGGTGCTTTGCTTGTCTGGCCATTACAGGCTGGTTACACTCCACTACCTGCACACTGCTTCCCTGGGCAGCACCATGGGGAAACCCATGGGAGGTGAGGGGGGCCAGTGTCCAGCTCCGGCACCCAAGGCAGGGTGTGGGGGAACTGGGCTTTGCTCAGCATGCAGGTGTACTGCTGCCTGCTGGCAGGAATGACTGCGGGGCTGCTGCACGGCCACCACTGAGATGCTTCCAAGTTTCTAATCTCAGCCTCAGACACATCCAAGTCTAGCATCCAGCCCCTGTATGGAGCAGAGCCCACAGGCACACCACCCTGTGGATGCAGGGTATACCACACTGCAGGCTTCAGCCACAAGGGAGGCAGAGGGGTGTCCCGCAGACCCCCAGCATCCTGGGAAAGGCCAGTTTCATCCATGAGGGTCATCAACCCCAATGCTGAAGCATAGTTCAATCCCCCTCTGACATGTGACACGGCCCATGCACATACATCCCCCATAAAACCGGGAACACCAGTGCTATAAGAGCGCTAATTCAGTGCTTCATGGGGAGCCTGGTACATCCCAAGCAGTCAGTGCTAGTGAGGGATTGGGCACCTACCGATTAAAGATGTCATCGTCCTCTCCTCCCCAGCCCCAGTACTCATTGGGAAAGCCATTGATCTTCAAGAACTGGGACTTGCTCAGCCCAGAGACACCGCCAAAGTAGCCGGCATAGGGCAGCCTGCAGGTTGACAGCAGATGGGTCAGCCGCAGGAACAGGCAAAGATGGAGGTGAGCCCCATGGGGACCCTCAAGTACAAGGACCAATTGTGTCACCCTCCTACCCAGGGCTCTGTGCCCTCTCCCATCTCAGGTCCACAATTCCAGCCACTGACCTCATGCCTGCCCCAGGTGACAGTTGAGGGTGGTTGCCCTGATGCCATCCCAGAGAGACATTCCAGCCCTGCCTGGACAGAAACATCCCAGGTTCCCCAGGGCACCCACCTGAACCCAAACTTGTCCATGCCAACAGCAAAGTGCCGTGGCTGCTCGTAGCAGCGATAGAGGTTGCGATCGTCCATGGGGATGAGGTCCACATCGCTGAAAATGAAGCAGTCATACTCCTCATCGTCCTTGAGTGCCTCCATGAATCCCACGTTGAGCAGCTTGGCCCGGTTGAAGGTGTCTTCACCGAACTGCAGGGCAAAGCTCAGCAATGCCTGCTTGTCCAACCCAGCCCTGCCACCCCCTTGCCCCTGCCTCCCTCACCTGGTTGATGATGTAGATACCGTAAGCCACCTTCTGTCGGCGCAGGATGGGGTGCAGGTAGTGCAGCCAGTACTTGAGGTGGTGCTCGCGGTGCCGGAAGGGGATGAGGATGGCCACCTTCTGCCGGGGTAGGCAGTCTGGAGGGCTGTACTTGCCGCCTTGGCGCACATCAGGGTTCTCCCGCTGCACTCGCTCCATGCTCATGGGAGAGCTGAACTCAATGAGCAGGCGCCCAACTGTGAGAGGGAGGGCAGGGCGATGCCCACAGGACAGGACATGGTCAGGGTCATGGTCACCTGCTGCTCCTGCCAGGAGTGGCAAAGCAAACAGCAAGGGGGACCTGCAAGGGGGACCGGCACTGCCGAGGGCAGAGCGCACCCAAAACCTTTCCTAAACAGGGGCAGAAAGACTGGGCTAACAAAACCTGAAACCAGCTGTCCTGATACAGTTCCAGGCTGGGGTTTCTCTACTATTTTATGGGGAAGCCATGTCCAGGGCCCAGGATAAGGATGTCAGCCGTGAGCACCCCCCTTAGCCCCATATTCAGAGTCAGAGCCCAAATTCATCCCCAACGCTCACCCAGCATGTCTCACCTAACCCAGGAGGTGTCTCCTGGCAGGGCTGCAAAGGCTTCTCAGTGGTGGACTGGTTGGTGCTGGGCCTGGTGCTGGGGGATGGGGCCTCAGCACTGGCTGGCCCATAGCTGGGAATGGTGCCGTTGGGGCGGGAGGAGTTGGAGAAGGAGTGGGAGCGCGAGGCATTCCTGGCATTGAAACGGCTGAAGAAGTCCAGGTGCTGCGCGTAGACGTCAAAATAGAGGATCATGATGATGACAAAGTGGAGCAGGCAGAGCAGCAACACGGCCTTGCAAATCCTTTCCAGGGTCACCCCCAAGAGCAGCCTGGTCATCTTCTGGGCACGGGCAGGCGGACATGTGCGCTTGGTGGGGCAGGGGGACGGCTCCAGCCACGGTCCTGATCCTGCAAAGACATCTCACACTGAGGACACCACAAGCCTGATCTCCCAGCCCAAATGACACTGGGACAGTAGGAGCAGCATAGGTCTGATGTAGACATGAAGAGCTTGCAGGCTGGTATGCCAGAGAACACCCCAGGGGGAATGCTGCACCTAGATCCCTGCTCTGAAGGTACAACCATGAAGATATGAGAGGTCCTCAGCCCCACATAGCAAGTCCCCTCCTTGCTTTCCTAGGCCAAGTCCAGAACAGGACAGACCCACTCCCCTTCCCCTTCCCCCACCCAGAGAGAGGATGCAGACACCTCCAGACATGCCACAAAGAGCCTCCATGGAGGCTGGGCTCTTGGCAAAGGTTACGCTCTCCAAAAACATGGTCAGTGTGGGATGTCCCAGGGGTACCACAGGTGTCCCCACTAGCGACCCCTTTCCTGCTCCCTCCCCACAGAGCTACACCCCAGCAGCAGCACCAAAGTGGGGTGGCAATGACAGTCATGCTGGCAGGGTCCTCCTCAAGGCACCCAGCGGGTGAGCAGCTGCACAGCAGACACTGAGCCAAGCCAAGCCCAACCCAGCTTAGCAGGACATCCCAGCACCCCTGAGTCAGGGTTCCCTGCCACATCCAGAGGAGTCTGGCTTACAGCCCGTGGTGCTGTAAGCACCTCTCCCCTACTCCTGATGGTGAGGCCTCCTGGGACACTGAACTGCTGGAAGTCAGGGTCCTCTTATCTCCCACATGACACCTGGAGCTGGGCCAGAGCCCTGCCGGGAAGCCAGCTGGGCGAGTCACTAGAGAATCCCAGACAATCTGGCCTTTCCCAGCCCTGTCACTGCCAGGGCTCAGGCCACAGCACAGCCATGCACCCCAGTTCCTGCCCTGATCCCTGCCCTGTTAGTCCCTGCTTTAAGGGAAGCTGCTAGGTCACGACAAAGCAATCACAAGGGACAGGCACTAGGGTTCACGAAGTCCTGAGAACCTCAGAACAGGCCAGAGCTGCTGCATGGTCCCTGGGGGACCCTTGGTTGGGTTGGCTGGGGGTCTGCAGCACGACCAGTCACTGGCAGCTGTCAGCCCTGTCCAGTGGGGCTCCCCAGGGAGCTGCATGGCACTGAGTCAGCAGCAATGGCCACACTGGATGGGTATGAGGATTGGAGCTGAGGTGTGAAGCAGGATCCTTTGCCCAACCCTGCTCTGGGATGTCCTCTGCCAGTCGCAGGACTGACCCTGGCAGGCAGACCCTGGAACCCACTGCAGGCAGAGAGGTGCTGGAAAATGCTCTGAGCCCAATGCCCCAGTTATATCCACCCTCCCTCTGCAGGATGCAGAGCAGTATCCCTGTGGATACTGGTGGATAGGGGATAGGAGTGTCCTGGCATGTGTCAGCAATCCAACCCCACATCCATTTTTTTTCTAGAAAGTAGCCCTCTAAAAAAAAAGCTCGATTTGCTGTTGTTACTCAAACTTTCCCCCAATCACAAGTGCCTCATCACCTGGCAGTGCCCGTGACACAGGGACCTGCCTGCCCCCAGCACCTGCCAGAAACCCTCCCCAAAAACCTGTGCAGTATATGGAGTAGTGGTGCCCCAACAGCCAGATGGGGATGCAACAGGGAAAAATCAGAGCTGTTTTTAGGGGCCCTTTGGCAGAATGGTCCACGAGGCAAGTAGAGAGTGACACTCAGCAAGAACAAAAGCAAAGCACGCCATCAAGCAGTGGCCACAGGACACCACGAACATGAGTGGGCTTAAACTGCTAAGGAGGGGGTTATGAAATATATTGTCATCTCCCCTCACCACAGCATCTGTGCAGGGTGTGAGAGGCCAAAAGCAACCTGGGGCTGGAGAACTGGTCCCCAGGGTTTCAAGCCAGTGCAGTATGTGCCGCGGGGCTGGTGATACTCGTTTTGGAGGGGATGCTCAACCCCGTGGACTCAACCCGTCTTTCCACAAGACATCCCACGGCTGGGAGAAGGGAAGCCGGTGGCCCCGATGCCCTAAAGGTGGCCACCTCCCGGACAAAAGTGGGGCGAGGGGCCGCATTCATCACAACTAATACTCCCCCGCCCTCTAATTTTTCCCAGTCTCCGACACATGTAAAAACTTATTTAAAAAACGAGAAACAACCTCAAGATTAGGCTTTTTCCCGAGCCGGAGTGGTGCCGCCCATGAGTGCCCGGGATCGCATCCCCCGGGTCGTATCCCGGGCCTCCCCCGCCCGGCCAGGCCTGCCCGCGCCGCTGCACTCACCGCGGCCTCGGGGCTGCCGCGCCGCCCCGGCGCCGGTCAGCGGCCCCCGCCGCCGCCTCCTTCTCTTCCTCTTCCTTCTCTTCCTCCTCCNCCGCGGGGCGAGGGGGGCAGTCCGGTGCCCACGGACGCGGATCTCAGGGATGCAGACGCACCTCGGGGTGCGCGGTGCCTCCGGCTCCACCACGGGATGCTCAGCCCTTGGCCACAGGCACGGCACCGGGGACCCTCTAAGCGCCTCCGAGACACAGGCACAGGGTGTCCCAGCCTTTCTTCGCTCCCTTGCTCCTTGTTGCCAGAAGGCAACGTTTCCATGGACCCACCTGCGGCGACTCCCACGCTCCTGGCCGTTGGTGCTGGCTCAGCGTCCGTTGCAACCTATTTGTGGCTCCTTCCTCCCCGCCACCATCGTTTCTGTTTCATGTGCTCCTTACCACAATGGCATCAGTGATAAGATCTTGGTTTGGTCCCACCGCAAGTTTGGCCCACCACAAGTAGTTTTTGCACTGTCTGCAGCCTTTCCCTTCCTGCCACCCCCACAGCTTGTGCCTCCTTAGAGCAACCCTGTCCCCTGAAAGCCTCTCCTTCTCCTATGCGTGGCTGCTCACCCAAGCGAGGACTTTCCAGCTCCCTTCAGCAGACAACCTTTCAGAAGAGAAGAGAATGGCACCCACTCACAGCCCAGCCCTGCTCTACGCCTGCAAACCAGCCCTGCTGAAAGCAGTCCAAATTCTGCCTCCAGCTCCTGGTTTGGCTCCTCAGCAGGTGGCATTTTCCTCATCTATACCTACACTTGATTACCAAAATATCTTTTAACTCCCGTTGCTGCTGCTTCTAAATGAGAGAAGGTGTAAGATCCTGAAGCCTTGTTTAAGCTTTTTTCTCTGTTTGAGCAGGTGTTTAGTCCAAATCCTGGAACTCAAGCATCCACACCTAGAACAAAGTAAGCACAGGGCATGCTCACCTCATCACTGCTGGCTATGGTAGGCAGGCTGTGGGTCACCCTGAGAAGTAGCCCTGATGGGTCTCCTATCCTTATAAGGGGCCTGTGGGCAAGTCTGGAGCCCATTCCCCTGCCAAGGCTGTGATATACACTGGCAGGATTGGGAGAGTGGAAAAGCACCTCACAGAGGCACATTTCTGGCAGTAGATGCATTTCTATCTGGGCAGGGCAGGGCAAGGGTCCCTGAAAAACAAATGGGTGTGTCTTTCAAGACAGCTGTTAACCAGGAAGACAATTAACCCATGCAGCAGCTTCTTTAACACCAGTACAGCCTCTCTAATCCCAGGCATCTCCTTCCTGAGCTTGGTGTGGGTCTGATGAAATGGCTCCGCAGCTCCCACACAGGACAGGCAAAAGTCTGCCCATACCTGACACTCTTCCTACCAGGCAGGACCCAGTTTGTGTCCTGCTACTTCACAGGTCTCACATTGCTCCTGAGAGAGCCTCCAGCCCCAGGGGACAGCCAGCACAGCTGTCATACACCCCAGGACTGAAATACACTGCACAATGTGGAACAGAGGCAGGAGAGCAGCAGGTCTCAGAGGGGTCATGCAGAGGCAGCTGCCCTAGTTCAACAGTCTCACTGCTGCCCAGACTGTGGCATCCACGTGGGAAGAGAGAAGGGGAGCTCTAAGCGTGCATCTGCTCTGACACAGCACTGGAAGATCAGTGCTTCCTCTATGAAGGTATACTGGTAGAAGAACAGGATGAGGGCCCTGTGCTGGATACAGCAGAAGCAGCTGCCTCCAGGCTCTCTGCAGAGCACACGCAGAAGGACCTTGTTCTTCCCTTCCCCCAAGCAACAGACGAGCTGCAGGTCCAGCTGTCTACAGCCAGCTTCCCCACACTATTCAGCACAGCCAGGGACAAGGAACAGAGCCAGCACAAAGCGTCCCCACCCCTGGGACCTCTGCCAGGGCCCCCTGGACAGAGGGGCACTGCGGATTGGAGAGCTCCAGTATGCAGCCAACAGTTACACATGGACCTGCTGGCTGGATGACATCCTTTGAAGGGGCAAAAGTTTCAGTTATCTGCCGTTCTGGTGCTCCCCAGCTGCACAACGGTGCTACGGATACTCTACACCCCCACGACACTGAACTATCTGGATGGGAAATGAAAGGCCCAAAGCAGCTTGTGTTGGACTCACGCTGGGCTGCTAGGAGCCTGGCAGAGGCAACTCAGAGCTGCCTGCTGCCTGTTCCAACAGCCTTGTACCTGCTCCAGGCAGCAAGGCACAGCTCTGCATTCCCACAGCCCAAACAGGGTGGCTCTTGCAGCCTGAGAAGGCAACAGAATTAACCCCACAGAGGCAGGACACCACCAGGCTCCTGGAACAGGACAGTGATTTTGCCAGAGGCAGAGAGGAATCTCTGAGCACTGGGGCAGCCCAAACCAGCACTTGCTTTCTGCAAACCTTCCTAGCATGTACAGGGAAGAGAAAGAGCTGGACGAGAACCATATTTATTTCACTGACACAGAATTGCACTGATGATTGATTCTACACACCGGGGACGGGCAGCAGCAGGGCCCCACGGGCTGGGCCAGGCTGCTGGGGGCAGAATTCACACAGAGAAATCTGTTTCTTCCAAGGGGCCGATTGATCTGCAGGACAGGGCTCTACGCAGTCAGGCTCCTGCTCCCGACGCCAGGAATCTCCCACCCCAATCAAGTATAGAAACATTAAATAAGTATATACAGAACCTCTTGGGGTGGGCTGGAACAGGCTGAGTGCAAGAGGGCTCAGCCCATTTTTACTTTAGATGTCTAGAAAGAAAGAAGAGAGATTAGATTGTGGCCCACAAACCCCAGCTCAGTACCCCAGTCCCACCCAAGCACCCCAGGACCATCCAGAAGCTGCAGACAGCTTATCGGTCCCACTGGTAAGACATGAGCACCACACAAAGTGCATCCAAGGTGACACTCTGGTGATAGAGGGGCCATTAGAAGGGTTCAGAATGTTGCAAATAGGCACAGTATGCTGTGAGAAGAGCTGTGCCACCCCAAACCTTGTAAGCAGCCTCCCTATCCCAATGCAGAAGATTGTGCTGAAACCCAAGTGTGTCTCCCTGGGGCTGGAGAGCATCCAGGGTGACAGCACCTTGTGCTCATGTAGGCCTGGTGGCCTCAGGAAGCAGGTACCTGCAGGATAGCAACGATGACTCCAAACAGCCCTATGGCACTGCCAAAGATTTCCACGATCAGGATCTTGACAAATAGGCTGGCATTCTGGGCATCAGCCAGGGCAGCCCCGCTGCCCACGATGCCCACACAGACCCCACAGAAGAGATTGCATAAACCCACAGTCAGACCAGCTCCAAACATGGAGAAACCTGTGAGAGAGGAACACTGCAAGAACAGGGTGTAACCCAATTCCACCTTCACCCAGGACATGCTGCAGAAGCTCTGCCTCGAGGTGACAGGAGACCTGGAGCTGCCAAGCCCCAGAAACACCCTGTTTGGGAAGCAGGACTGCTCTGAGGTGTGTCCCAGCTCCCACAGTGCCAGGCCACTGTTCCACCCACAGGAGGAGCGGTGCTGCCCACTGGGTGCAGGAGGACCTCGAGAAGGTAAGTAAAAGCTATCTTTTGGCAGAAGAGTCATGTGTGCTTCAGACACCAGCAGCAGAAAATGGATAGGTCAGAAGGTGGGGGTCAGGGTGTGGCAGTGCTCACAGCCACAGCACTAGGGATCCAGCAGTCCTTACCTGCATGGTAGTTCCTGGCTCCAATCTCTTCTGGGGTGACTCCGCTGAAAGGCTAAGAGAAAGCACAGGACCTGGGTTAGTAACAAGTCTGTGGTCTCTGGAAAAGGTATCTGTCCCCAATACAGCATAAGGCAAACACATTTCGGCCAGAGCTGGTCCCTGACTCCACATCAGGCTGGCTTCATGGCACCTGCTTTATGTGTGCTCTCGCAGCCCTCTCTTCATCACAGGCAAGGATCGCTACACAGACCACCAGCCCAGGGGCTCCTAAAGCCACAACAGAGTTCAAAGTCCCCACAGGGCTACCCCTCACAACATGACCAGCTGCCCATTCCCACCAAAGCCCTGAGGCCCATGTGCTCCATACCTCAGCCATGTTGCTGATGACTATTGCCATGATGATCCCGTAGATGGCCACAGCCTCGCAGAAAATGATGCTGTGGGAGAAAGGCAAAGCCTGAGCACAGTGTTTCAGTCAGTCTGACCAGTGTCCCAGGGGAACCCACCTCAAGGAGCCCCTGCCACTTCATGCCCAGTCAGCCAGACACCTCCATAGCCATATGGGAAGCTACTCAATGCTTTTATTTCGAACTAGGGGGAGCTGCCAAACACAAAGGCTGGATGCTGGCTCTGCTGTGGCACCTGATTAAGCTGCAAAGATCCTGTTGGAAGCAGGTCTAGGAAGCCCTGCCCTTCACCAGCCTGTTTCTGCTCCTTGTGGAAGGGCTGTGCAAGGAGAACCCTTGCCTAGGCAGGATGCGTGATCTCAGGGTGTTTGTTTTGAACACACTGGGCTCATTCACAGTGTGATAGCACACAGTGACCCTTCAAAGCAGCACTCTGGCTCCTTTAGGGCTCTTTGTTTTCAAAGCAAACAGCATCATTAGCTCAGCAAGGAACAGTCTGCCAGCAGCACCCAGCTAGAGAGCAGACAGAAGCCTCTTCACTGGGTTGTGACCTGCTCCACTCAGGTGCAGCACAAGAACTAACCCCATGTCTGTGCTTACCTCACCAGATTCTTTGTTTTGATCCGTGGGGCTTTGACTCCACCACCAATGATGCTGGAGCCCGTGATGTAAATCCCCCTGTAGCAGACAAGGGTGGTTGGTGGAAGGTCTGGCACTCACAGAATTCTATACAGAAACCAGGATCTTTCAGCTGAATAAAGAATCAGGCATGCAGTTGGGGGACACTCAGCACCCAGCCCAGCCACTCCCAGGGTATGAGTGGCCCCAGACTGCACCAACTACACCAGAAGAACTGCTGGGGCCCAAAAGCCACCACTGGACAGCCCAGGCTCAGGGGTACAGCTTCCAGAGACTTCCCTGTCTTTCCAATGCCACTGTTGCCTGTGGGCTGGTCCACCCAGACCCCCAGTGGCCCAGCAATTTGGCCCCACTGCTGTGGTGACCCACAGCCCTACATGTACACATTGTTCTACCCCGCTCTGGGAAAACTGCAGTGTATACACAGCTACCAAGGTGGGACAGCAGAAGAATGCTGAAGAGCCAGTCCCACTCACCAGGCAGCTCCCACCACAGACAGGGAGATGGCCAAGCCAATGCCCAGGTTGGACCACATGTAAGGTGAGGTCTCCGTCAGAAACCTGGAGAGGAAGAAGTGTCCTGAGTTAGCACAGAGGCTGAGCCCCATAGTCACACCACACAGCCTACTACAAAACAGGTACCCCTCCAACAAATTATGAAGTCCAAGATGGGTTGGGCAGCCAGACAGCAGGACATGAAAACCTCTCTCTGCTAGCCAGAAACACAGGATTCTCACCTGCATGGATCAAGATCTTCCTCCCAAACCCTCACTCTGAAGCAGAAGCCTGGGCTTGGACGTGGAGGGCAGAGCAGCAATAGCTGCACCAGGACCTCGTACAGAGCCAGCCACAGGAACACATGGGCTGCATCCATCCCACCTCCCAGGGAGAAGAGGCCCTGCTCACTGTAGCTCTTGTTCTCCTGAGATGCAGTGACCACTGCCCATCACTCAAAAGCAAGTGTGGCTCCTGAGAGGCACTGCCAGCACCGCCTGCCTCCTCACACAGCCCTAAGGATGCCTGTGTTTACATGGAACTCACCAAGCCACATCGAAGCGGAAGCCCAGGTCAAATATTGTGTAGCAGATCCCTGGAAAGCAAGAACAAGATGAAAACCTCCAGGGAGGCATCAGCTGGATCCAGCACTACTGGTTCCTCCCCCACCTGCAAAGCCCCAAGGCAAAGGACTAGGAGCACAGCACAGCACGAAGGAAGGTTAGTGGGATGACTGGCTCAGGCATGTAGAGCTGTGGAGCAGGATATCCCATCCAAGTCCTACCCCCGTGATCCCAACACTTCCACATCGGCCCAGGACAGACAGCCTGGGCCTATGATTCTGTCAGACCCCATTCCCAATCTTGCCCAGAAGATGATCATGGTTGTTGTCATGCCCATTTTCTATTCCCTGGTCCTGCTGAGCACCACAGACCATTCTGAGCTACAGTGTCTCAAGGGCAATCCACAGCCCCGTGCCCTGGCATGGTCTCCACCATGACTCTCCAATGGCCCAGCTCTGTTGGAGAGCCACAGCTCCAGGGGACCAGCTGTGAGCTCCTCCCTGTCACAGGAGGGAAAGTGGAGCAAGGCTGTGCCCTGACTGACCATCATATGCTGCTACATCACCAAATCGTCAGTGTCTGTGTTGCTTCCCAGCTGTCCATCAACACGAGAAGCTCCAGCTTTCCTCCAACATTCCCTTTCCATTGCTGTGGGTTCAAGACACGACTATTGTCCTCAGCATTTTCACCAGAGTAATTTCCAGATAAATTTATACTCCAACACAGGTGGGAGACACCAAAGCACGGCCCTGAGAAACTCAGAAAAGCCCTTCCTTTCCAACGTGCTCATTTCCCACTAGGTACCATAGCCAAGAGTCATATCCCTGCACAGCCCAGGCACATGCAGAGGTGCTTGCACCAAAACCCTGCCTTACTCTGAGCTCCTGAGTGGGGAACATGGCTGCAGACCAGAAGGGAAACTTGCTTTTTTGGAAAAGGGAGGGTGACCTAGCCCTAAGGAACAGGGAAGCACATGCATCATGGCACTGTGTGCTCCATACCAGACAGAGGGTGAAGGGACACCTCTGTCATATCTGACTGTAACCAGTCAGTGCCTGTATGACGCTGATCCTGCACACAGTTGGGAAAAGAGGAAATGGGAGACTTCTGAAATGCTCAGATGCAGCAAAGAGGTCACTGCACATGTCCCACTGCTCCCTTCCACCCCAGAGCAGCAGCCTGGAAGGAGGGAATGATAGCAACATGCCCAGCAGAAATATAGGGATAGCACCATGCCCCCCAGCTTGGAGAAGCCCTTCCCTGAGCACAGTCAAGACCTGCAGGACAATTCATCCCACTGGAAGGCTGCAGCATTGCAGATCCCTTGCGGCAGGGATATCCCCATTATTCTTGTGTGCTCACTCCTCCATGTACAGGTCAGGTCTCAGCACCACACTCAGGGGAGCACACAAGCACTGTCAGGCAACCCAGTGAGCCCCATAATGGGAAGTGGTAACACTGGTTACTCTTTCTGCCACAGATTTGGGGTGCCTCCCTCCCCTGCAGCGACACACAAGAATGAAGAATGTGCCACCATAGCCAGGGAATACAGAAGAAAGCCACAGCCCAGCCTGCATGTCTGGCAACCCTCAAGGATGATCTCTAGTGCTGGGCCTAGCCAGTCTGTTACTTGTGTTTTGGCTTTGCTGCTTGGCTGTCAGAACAGGAACTGAACCCAGCTAGTCTCAGCTGCCTCCACTCTCCAGAAGTAGTAAAAAAGAGCTACAACCAGCTCAGGGCAGATCCTCAGGGCACCTTTCATCTCCTCAAGAGCAGGTGTAACCTTAGACTCCTATGCAAAAAAAAAACAGGATAAAGGACACTCTCCTGTGAGCTGACTTGCAGCCCTGAAGCCAGGACAGAAGATAGGGCAGCAGAACTGGAGGATCAAATTAGGGCTTAGGACAAAGACAGAAAACACAAAAAGGCACTGCTGCAACACTGCATGGAGCAAGACCACTTCCTGTTCATGGCCTTCCTCAAAAAGAGACTGTAACAGGGCAGGGGAAATTAATAGCAACTGGGCTCAGCTCAGCCAGATTTTCCGACAGTCTCACGTTCACAGGGTGAATCTGCACTGGTGTAGGGTACATGATTCAGAGAGCCCAGGGAGGCAATCCTTGGCCCATACTGGGTTCACCAGGCCCTGGAAACACAAGGGAGTGAGACACCCTTCACTTCAGACTCATTCTCTCCCCTCACACTAACACTGAAGCAAGGGCCAAGGTTTCCCTAGCCTCTGCCTGGTTTGTGGTCACTTCATTCTATGCTAAGAAAAAATAACCAGCAGTCCCAGCACAAAATCTACCTGCTGGTCCTAGGGCACTAAATTCATCTTCCAAAAGCCCAACACCTTCAGTAGCACAGCATGGGCTGCCATGAGCTGCAACACGGCCAAGCAGCAGCTCCATAATCATCCAAACTTGTGTGTTCTCTCATGCTGCCACAGCTTGGCAAAGCAAGGCGATGTCTCCACCCGAGAGACATCAACCATCACAGTTTGAAGGACCAGGCTTCTCCTGTCTTTACCTCCCCTAATCTACCAAATCCAAGCACGATCCCTGACTGGCACCAGCACCTTTCTGCTTCCGCACACACAGAGAAGCAAATCAACTGCTCAAGCCAGACAGGCTCAGAGCACTGAAAGCTGCTCATCCAACAGCGACTGGGAGATACACGGCATCGCCGGGGGCTCTGAGAGAGCAGCTGCAAGCCCCGAGGGGTGATGCCCAGGCTGGGGAGCCCCACAGCAGCACTCCCAGTCGTGCTGCTGACCACGGACCAGCCCTGGGGAGCAACGCGGCAACAGGGAGCCTGACAACGCTGCACCCCTCAACGTCCGCCTTCCTTTCCCACACCAAAGCAACCCTCCCAGCTCCTCTGCAGCAAAGGAGCACGGGCATAGGCAGCCTCCCCTCGGGCCCGGAGACCCCTCTTGCCCCACGGCTCAGCCCCGCAGCGCGACCCGCGGCCCCCGACCCCTCTTCTCCGCGGCCCCACGCCCTCCCCTGCCCCGGCGCTGACCGACGCCAAGCAGTGTGGTCCAGAAGGCGATGCCGAGCCCCGAGTAGAGCAGGGCGAGCCCCGTCATGGCGGCGGCGATGGCACCGGGCGGCGCGGCGGGAGCAGATGGGGCCGGGTCACCTGACCCGCGCACCGCACGTGACCGGAACTGCAGCGCCCGGCCGGAAGTAGCGCCTGCTGCCACCGCTCCCGATTATTGGCTGCCTGGCTGATAGCGGCGGGGGAACTACATGCACCATAATGCACCGCGACGAGCGCATATTTCCATTGGCTGTCGTCTCCTCTCCGCCCCGTTATGGGCGGGACTTCTGGGACGGGGAAGGCAGAGCCGAGCTTCCATTTGCCAGCGCCGCGCCGCAGCCCGGAAGCGGGCGCAGGGTCCCCCGTGCCGCCATGGCCACGGGCTTCAGCAGCGATGGGGAGGCTGCGCTGCGACGGGAGCTGTGCGCAGCCGTGGCGGCGACACCGCGGAGCGACCTCGATGGCTTCTACGAGATGGGTCGGGCCGCCGCCTTCGTACGGGATGGCAGGTTCCGCAAGGTGAGTGGGACCGAGGGTGGAGCCGGCCGGGAGCTGCGCGCCGCCACCTCTCCCGGTGCCTCACAGGATTGTTAGCGTTGGAAGGGACCTCTGGAGATCATCCAGTCCAACTCCATTGCCAAAGTAGGGTCACCAGAGCAGGTTATACTGCAACGCGCCCAGATCCGTTTGGAATGTCTCCAGTGATGGAGACACCACGACTTCCCTGGGCAGCTGTTCCAGTGCTCTGCCACCCTCAGTGTAAAGAAGTCCTTTCTCATGTTAACATGAAACTTCTTTTGTCTTAGTTAATGGCCATTGCTCCTTCCTGTGTCCTGATACTGTGTCTGCTGGGCTCCACTGAAAAAAGTCTGGCACAGTCCTCTTGGATCCACCTTTGAGATATTTATATGCATTAATGAGATCCTGTCCTCGTTCCAGGCAGGACAGGGTTAATTTTTGCAGTAGCCAGGAGAGGGCATGGCCACGACCCAGAGGTTACTCTGTACCACCTCCCATCATGTTCTGGGGACAAGGAAGGTGTCCTTCCAGGGTCCTGTAGTGTGGTACGGTCAGATATTGTCAGAGCCCTGCTCGAGCACTCGTGTGTGAATCATTTGTCTCTTGGACATTGTTATTGGTAGCGTTGCTGTTACCGTTACTTAATTTTGCTGTTTCCAGTANCATCACAGTTTGAAGGACCAGGCTTCTCCTGTCTTTACCTCCCCTAATCTACCAAATCCAAGCACGATCCCTGACTGGCACCAGCACCTTTCTGCTTCCGCACACACAGAGAAGCAAATCAACTGCTCAAGCCAGACAGGCTCAGAGCACTGAAAGCTGCTCATCCAACAGCGACTGGGAGATACACGGCATCGCCGGGGGCTCTGAGAGAGCAGCTGCAAGCCCCGAGGGGTGATGCCCAGGCTGGGGAGCCCCACAGCAGCACTCCCAGTCGTGCTGCTGACCACGGACCAGCCCTGGGGAGCAACGCGGCAACAGGGAGCCTGACAACGCTGCACCCCTCAACGTCCGCCTTCCTTTCCCACACCAAAGCAACCCTCCCAGCTCCTCTGCAGCAAAGGAGCACGGGCATAGGCAGCCTCCCCTCGGGCCCGGAGACCCCTCTTGCCCCACGGCTCAGCCCCGCAGCGCGACCCGCGGCCCCCGACCCCTCTTCTCCGCGGCCCCACGCCCTCCCCTGCCCCGGCGCTGACCGACGCCAAGCAGTGTGGTCCAGAAGGCGATGCCGAGCCCCGAGTAGAGCAGGGCGAGCCCCGTCATGGCGGCGGCGATGGCACCGGGCGGCGCGGCGGGAGCAGATGGGGCCGGGTCACCTGACCCGCGCACCGCACGTGACCGGAACTGCAGCGCCCGGCCGGAAGTAGCGCCTGCTGCCACCGCTCCCGATTATTGGCTGCCTGGCTGATAGCGGCGGGGGAACTACATGCACCATAATGCACCGCGACGAGCGCATATTTCCATTGGCTGTCGTCTCCTCTCCGCCCCGTTATGGGCGGGACTTCTGGGACGGGGAAGGCAGAGCCGAGCTTCCATTTGCCAGCGCCGCGCCGCAGCCCGGAAGCGGGCGCAGGGTCCCCCGTGCCGCCATGGCCACGGGCTTCAGCAGCGATGGGGAGGCTGCGCTGCGACGGGAGCTGTGCGCAGCCGTGGCGGCGACACCGCGGAGCGACCTCGATGGCTTCTACGAGATGGGTCGGGCCGCCGCCTTCGTACGGGATGGCAGGTTCCGCAAGGTGAGTGGGACCGAGGGTGGAGCCGGCCGGGAGCTGCGCGCCGCCACCTCTCCCGGTGCCTCACAGGATTGTTAGCGTTGGAAGGGACCTCTGGAGATCATCCAGTCCAACTCCATTGCCAAAGTAGGGTCACCAGAGCAGGTTATACTGCAACGCGCCCAGATCCGTTTGGAATGTCTCCAGTGATGGAGACACCACGACTTCCCTGGGCAGCTGTTCCAGTGCTCTGCCACCCTCAGTGTAAAGAAGTCCTTTCTCATGTTAACATGAAACTTCTTTTGTCTTAGTTAATGGCCATTGCTCCTTCCTGTGTCCTGATACTGTGTCTGCTGGGCTCCACTGAAAAAAGTCTGGCACAGTCCTCTTGGATCCACCTTTGAGATATTTATATGCATTAATGAGATCCTGTCCTCGTTCCAGGCAGGACAGGGTTAATTTTTGCAGTAGCCAGGAGAGGGCATGGCCACGACCCAGAGGTTACTCTGTACCACCTCCCATCATGTTCTGGGGACAAGGAAGGTGTCCTTCCAGGGTCCTGTAGTGTGGTACGGTCAGATATTGTCAGAGCCCTGCTCGAGCACTCGTGTGTGAATCATTTGTCTCTTGGACATTGTTATTGGTAGCGTTGCTGTTACCGTTACTTAATTTTGCTGTTTCCAGTAAATCACTCTGATCTTGAGCTGTGATCTTTATGCTTTGTGCCTCCAATTCTCTGCTCCATCCCGCTGCAGGAGGAAGGGGAGGGGGGAGCAAGCAAATGACAGCACGGTCTGGAGAGGCTCACTGGGAGAACTGAACTGGGGAGTACCATTCCTAAACCACAACAGATCTCTTCTCAGTCTTCTCTTGTACAGACTAAATGGGCTTAGCTCCCACAGTCTCTCCTCACAAGAGAGATGCTCCAGACCCCTCATCATTTTTGTGGCCTCTGCTGGACCACCTCCAGTAGCTCTTGTCTGAGAAGTTTGACTGAGGAGCCCAGAACTGGAGAAAAAACTCCTGATGTGCCTCACCAGGGCCAATTAGAATGGCAGGATCATCAGTCTCAACCTGCTGGCCACACTCTTCCCATTGCAGTCCAGGATCCCATTGGCCCTCCTGGCTCTAAGGGCCCTGCCAGTTCATGGTCAACTTGTCACCCACCAAGACTCCAGATCCCAGTCCTTATCTGCAGAACTGCTCTCTAGTAGGTCAGCCCCCAGCCATTCTGGTAGTTGGGGTTATTCCTCTCCCAGTGCATTACCCTGCACTTGCCCTTCTTAACCCTCATTAGGTTTCTCTGTGCTTAATTCTCCAGCCTGTCAAAGTCATATTGAGTGGCACAACCTTCAGGTGTATCAGCCACTCCCCTCAGTTTCATATCAGCAAATTTGCTGAGGGTATATTCTATCCATTCTATCTCCTTCTGTCTCTTCATCTCACCCTCTCCAATGCCTCATCCCTGTCTGCCTCATCCCTTGTTCCCACCAGGTCGCCCTGCAGTTCCCTGATGAGCTCCTGGCAGACGCAGTGGAGGTGGCAGGCCGGATGGAGACAGCGACAGGGGCCGAGATGTACGTGTTAGGAGACACCACGTACGGCAGGTCGGTTTGTGGAGGGTGTCCTGGAGCTCCCCTGCAGGCAGGAATGGGGCGGTGCCAGGGAGGAGAGAGAGCTCCGTGCTGCTGAGCCTGTCTGACACTGGGTTCTCCTCGCAGCTGCTGCGTGGATGAAGTGGCTGCCGAGCACGTGGGTGCTGAGGCAGTGCTGCACTACGGCCCAGCCTGCCTCAGCCCCTGCAGAAAGCTCCCGGTGCTGCACATCTTCGGGCAGCAGCCCCTGGACGTCGGGTGCTGCATGGAGGCATTCCGGGAGCTCTACCCCAAGCAGCAGAGCTGTGTGGTGGTGCTGAGCGATGTGGTCTATGCCCATGCCATGGGTGAGTGAGTGCCCCGGGGCAGGGAGGGGGGCTCTGCTACTGCTCTGACCTCTGCAGAGCTGCCAGGGTCAGACCAAGCAGGCATTCATTCCCCAGACAGTGGCAGCTTTGATTTCTGTCTTCTCCCCTGATCTGTTGCACCTTCTCCACGTCAGGGCTACGGCCAGGTTTTATTCTCACTCCTCTCTTCCTTCAGGTGAGCTGGAGCAGCAGTTGTGCCCCGAGTACCCCAATGTCATCTTCTCTAAGCTGGTGTGTGGAGATGCTCCTGGCCCCGCAGTGCCTGGGGAAGAGCGGAAGTTTGGTCGCCAGTTCTTGGTGAAGGCTGCAGGAGGGCTGCAGGACTATGCTATGTTCTATGTGGGAGCTGAGGGCCTTACGCTCACCAACTTCATGCTGACCTGGAACTGCTGCCCTTTCAGCTCCTTCAACCCCATCACTGGCTGTGGCCGCCGTGAGACCCTCAATGTCAACCGGGCCCTGATGCGCCGCCTGTACCTGGTGGAGCGGGCCCGGGATGCCAGTGTGGTGGGCATCCTGGTGGGCACCCTTGGCATGGCAGGCTATCTGACTGTGCTACAGCACCTCCGGGAGCTGCTGAGCCGGGCTGGCAAACGCAGCTACATATTGGCCGTGGGGAAGCCCAACCCTGCCAAGCTGGCCAATTTCCTGGAGGTGGACATCTTTGTCCTGGTGGCCTGTGCTCAGAACTCCCTCCTGGACTCCAGTGACTTCTACCGACCTGTGTTGACCCCCTATGAGCTGGAGCTGGCCTGCAACCCAGCCCGTGAGTGGATGGGGAACTACCTCACAGATTTCCGAGACCTGCTGCCAGGTAATAGCTAGAGACAGCTGCCCAACACCCTCCCATGGCACATTCCACCCAGCTGCCCTGCCTGTAAGCTGTGGTTGCTCCAGGATAGGTGGAGCAAGCTAACATTACCATTCTCTGGCAGGTGCCTGTGCACATGTTGAGCTCCCACCAGCTGTTCCTGCAGCGGAGGCTGTTCCTGATGTCTCACTGATCACAGGGAAGATGCGTGCTACCCACCTCTGTGACCCCCCGACCTCTCAGCTGCCCTGTAGTACCACCCTGGCCTGCAGGGACCAGACACGGGCTCTTGCAGAGATCAGCCCTGCAGGTTTGTGTTGGTTTCATGGTGGGGCTGAGCCCTGGTGCAGGGGCAGTGCCACCTTACTGCTCTTGTAACAATTCCCTTTCTCCTCCCAGCCTCCTTCCTGGAGTCCCGCAGCTGGCAGGGCCTGGAGCAGCAGCTGGGACAGACCCCTGTCTCCAAGGCTGTGCAGGGCCGACGAGGGATTGCCATTGCCTATGAGGATGAAGGGTGTGAGCAACCATGATTCAGCAGCATTGGCACTCAACCAGGAGCAGAGCCATGTGGGGGCCCAGGCAGCGTATCCCACTGGGTGCTGGACCTGCTGCCAGCTGGCACCTTGCTTGGGTCAGTAATACTGCAGTGGGAGAGCAGGAGTTCCATGTGTGTTCAGGAATGCCTGTGGCACCCTGAGGCTCAGAGTCAGGACAGACAGGCACTTGGTCCAGACCTAGTTTCTGAGGGCTCCTCCATCCAGGGCAGCTTTGTCCCTACCTGGAAAGGTCATAACTTTTCCAAGAAGTGACAGTGCTGGGACTTGAGGCTTTTGTGAACTACTTCAGCTAACAAAAGCTGAAGAAGATTTATGAATGAACTGTTTTTTAGAATAAAACATGGAATGCAAATGGGTGATACCAACTGTCCTAAAGTGAAAAACATACCATGGTGCCCACCTGGGCAGCAGAGCCCTGTGTGTCAGCTAAGACCAGCTGGAGGAACAGAAAACCAGGACTAGGACCTCTGACAGTGAAAGCACAGGCTGGGCTGGGGTACTAAGGCAAGGGCAGGAGAACTCTGAGCACAAACAAGCCCCTCAGTTGCTCTTATGAATGGGAATGGGGTGCACAGATCCTGTGTTGCAGGAAGGACCCCGTGTTTGGCAGGGGTGGAGCCCAACCCCTCTCATGTGAGGCAGGGCTGTTTATGCTCCATGCTGGGCAAGCAGGACAGTTTTTTGCCATCCCTCCCAAAGCCAGGGAGACACTGAGGCATCCCAGCCTTGATTTAACCTCTTCCACTCAGTTCTACCCCGAAAGGGAAGAGGCAGGCAAAGTCTGGGCACTGCAATAATGACAACCACAACATAGAAATATTCTTAATATAATTAGGTGCAGGGCCTCCCCCCTCCCAACCACACGTACAAATGAGCAGAGGGAAAATTCCCCCTGCCCAGCCAGCCATTGCTGCAGGCACAGGCAGCCTCCCAGCTGCGGGGCACAGGCACCCACAGGGAAGGGCTGGGGAGGGGCTGGTAGCCCAGGGATGGGGCAGCCCGTTCTGGGGCAGTTCTGCCCAGGCTTCCCCTGCCCTGCCACCACCTCCTGCAGCCATCACTCCTGTTCCCTGCGAGGAGGGAGCATGCTGGGGGAAACAAAGATGCTGACACCGAGATGCGGCCACCAAATCTAGCTGAGGAGCGTCCCGAGTGGGTTAATTCTAGGTGGAGGGTTATTCTATGAGCCGTACTGCAGCAGGGCAGGGAGGATGGGGGGGCTTTTCCTTGTGGGGAAGAGCTGGTCCAGGCAAATCGTCCGTGGTCCTGGCCAGGTGCTCAGTAGTCTGCTGTGTATTCTGTACCATGCAGCCCTCGGCATAACAAGGTGAACTCCTTCACCATCTCCTTTACTCGCCGCTTGTTCACACGCTCTCTGCTAAGACAGAGGGAGGGGACAAACATGAAGTAGGAGGCCTGCACAGGCCATGCAGGGGGGTCATTCCTGTGGGAAATGTGGGGCACAGCTGCCAGGGCAAGTGGCACACAAACCTGAGGATCTGCTGGCTGAAGTTCTCCTTCTGCTCTGGAGTTACTCGGGCCGAGGGGAAGCCATCTTGCTGCATGGCCTCCTTGATCCAGATGCTGAGGAGGCTGAAGCAGTGCTTGTTCAAGGCAAAGAGGATTTCTGCAAAGTGATCCATGAGGCTGCGGGAAGCCTGGCCACCGATGCCCTGCCACAGAGCAAACAACATGCTGAGCCCACAGTGTCACTCCCCCTGCTCCTACCGATGCTGCTGGGCTCTCTACCCCTGGCTCCACAGGGATGCTGCTCAGGAACAGTGCTGCCTGGGAAGCGGGTGGTCAGGGTCTCTCACCTCCAGCACTGCCTGCAGCAGCGCTTTGCCGTTCTCATGCACGACCTGTCCCACCGGGGCGATCTCTCCACAGCGAGGCAGCAGCTCTGTCTGCAACACAGAGGCCAGGCTCGCTCAGTGCCAGCACAGGCTCCATACTGCAGCACCCGTGACCAACCTCGGCCCCACTCCTGCCTTCCCAGCTCTCAAGAGAGGACTCCACCATAGCATCATACTCACAAAAAAGCCACAGGATGCTTTGACTGTTGGGGCCTCGGGAAACTTGAGTGAAAGGACACCTGCAGGCAAAAATTGCTCAGATTAGCAGCCAGAAAACCCCCTGGCCATCCCCAATCAGCCCTGTGGTCCCCAGCCCTTGCTGTTTTGCACCCAGCTCTACAGGAGGAGCAGGCTGGCTTCTGCTCAGAAGCTTTGGAGCACATCTCCATGCCCATGGTACTCACCACACTGAAACACTGCTTTGACATCCAGGTTGCTACACAGGAAGAGATCCGGCTTCCTTTTCAGAGCCTGCAAGGCACACAGACAGGCAGCATGAACCTAGCGCTGCAGAGGCAGCCAGGAAACCTCCAAGGAACCCGGTGTCCCAGACAGTCTCTGCCTGGACACGCACTTACCTGAGCACACCCCCAGGAAAGGGCAGATTCACACAGTACAGCAGGAAACCATCACTTTACCCCTACCCAAGAATATCTTTCAAACAGCCAGGCCGTTTGCTATGCCCAGGATCCGCTGACCCCAGGACCTGAGGACAGGTGCCACAGTGGTGTGCAGATACTCAGACACAAAGGGCTCCTGTCCCATCAGAGCAGATCAGGCAGCAGCACCGCTCCCAGGACAAGGGCAGCCATGCAGGGCTCAGCAGAGACCAGCCACTCGTGTACTTTGCTTCTTCCCTGAAGATGCTGGCATCCCTGGGGTCACAGCAACTGGTTCAAGCAGTAGCCCCAGACTGCACTAGATGACAGTGAGATGCCAACATTTCTTGGCAGTTCCTGAGCAGCAAGTCTGAGATCAAGAAAGCTTGGGGTTTTTTAATGCTACACAGTGATTCTACCAGCTTCTGTGCGGGTCAGGCACTGCTGCTGGAGACACCCTGACCTATGGTACCTTGTGCAATAACTTAGTCCCCCTGGTGCTGGCACCGAGCAATTACTGGGTGGGGAATGTTTCAGCCTGCACCCTCCACTTAATGGGGAGGGTTTCCAACCTGCCTCAGTGAGCTCTGCTATATTAGGCAGCCATAGCCATACCCTGACCACCATACCCACTGCTGCAGAAAAGCACTGAGAATGGCAGCCATGCCTCCTGCCCTGCTGTCACTGCAACACCAGGGACATCAGCCATAGCACTGGAGCAGCTCCACTGTGTGCCTGGAGCTCAGAGAGCAGCATACCAGAGCAGGCAGCCCTTGGGTTGAGCTCTGTGTGGGGCCACTGCTGCACTCTGAGCCTTCTCCCAGGGATAAAAGCAGGGACAGCTCTCAGTCAACAGCACCCAGGACACACAGCCATCTGCCTTTGTGGTCTCTACTTGGTGCAAAACAGATTTAATTCCCACACTGTCTTCTCCAGGGAAAGTCCCTGGAGATCTTTCCAGATCTCCAGATCTACCAGTGCAGAGCCATCTGCCCAGTGCAGATGCTGGAAAACAAGAAGCTGAGGAGCAAGTTTCAGAGTTACTCTATCTCCTTTCTGACCTTTTCTATCACACACTGAAAAAGAAGATTCAGATACAGAAGGCATCGCTGCACTAGGTGGAGATGGCACAATTGCAGGGACCTGCTCCCTGCTGGATACAAGCAGAGAGCTTCATGGGGCAACCAGGGGCCACGTTATACCTGTGTGTGTATATACAGGCTGTGCACCATTGCTCCTGAGGCACTGGCACCAAAATGGCTTAGCCATTCCAACATATCCACTTATCAAGGCTGCTGCTGTTCAGGTGACCCATACAGGACAAACACTTGCAAGAGATGTTAGTTTCAGCCCCGGGAGACTATTCTTGCTGGAGCCCTACTGTGAGCTCCAGAGCAGGGACTATGAGCCTTTCCCCCAGCAGCATATTACTCAAGGGCAGCTGGCTCCTGTGATAACCACCCACCTGCAAGTTCCTCTACCCTGCCAGTCCATGGGTTTTCACCTGAGTCCTGCATGCTACAAGTGTTCCATTTGGCACAAGTCTTCCAATGTGCTCAGGTTCCCACCTACCTGCAGGGTGCTTCTCCCAGCCAAACCAGACCGGCTCCAGGCAGAGCCCCCCCAAGTTCTCCTGCAGATTCACTGCCACATCTGCTTCTCACTCCATCAGTGCCATGGGGAAAGCATGCCAGTATTGGGACACCTTCTTCCCATAGGACACTTTGAAGAGTGCAAGCCCAATGCAGACCTGGGTACATATGCACATGTCTAATGTAAAGAGAGATGCTTTTTACCCCCACAAGATGAGGCTCTGTGGAGCTTCTCCCATAAGAAAGCAGCACCAGGTAGGTCTGGCTACTTTTTCCCAACACCAAGTATGTCCAGCTACTCTTTCCTAGCACCAGGAACCCTGCTCCAGCTCTAGGACCTCTTCTTGCCAGCCCATCTTCCCTGTCTCCTGCCAGAGCACCTCTGCTAACATGGGGGTGGGTCTTTAAATGCTTTCAAACGTCCCCCCACACACCCTCTGCATGAGCAGACACTGCAGAGATAGGCACTCACTCTCCCAGAAGAACTGTCCTGCAGGACAGCATAGAGGGAATGTTGGGTTCTTCTCCACAGCAGCTCAGAGACCACCAGAGAGGTCTTCAGAGCAGGCTCTTCTGTTCCCATTTCTTCATAGGCAGACAGGCATGAAAGGGACACCCACTCCTCGAGTAGACAGAGCACAGTGGGGACTGCACCGCCAGTTCCTGCAGCTCTCCAGAACACACAGCTTTAGTGTCCAGTACCCAATCTCTTCCCAGACCCCACACCTGGCAGAGCAGAGCCTCTTGCTTTGAAAAGGGCACATAAGGCTGGCCAGGCAGGACCAGTGAGCCTCAGCAAGGGGATGCTGAACCCATGTCCTCCATGGGGTTCTCTGAGTCTGGCTGGAGCAGGTGAGGTGGAGAACTCAACAACTGCTGCATGCAGCCTGGACCAGACCATGAAGGGAGGGAGGTGGGGGGTGAGGCTGGCTGTGCTTGGGCAGGCAGTCTGTGCCATCACAGGAGGTCAATCCTGCATCTTCTGCCTGGTGAGGCCCTGTGCACCCAGACTGCCCCAAGGATCTATCAAGGGAAGTCAACAAAATGCTCTCAAGGTATGTACAAGCAAGAGACCCTGCTGGGGTGGGGTGGATGAGGTGGAAAGGCAGGCTGGAGAGTCCCAAAATCCTACCTGCAGCCATGAGCACACATGGGATACCCACTGATTCCTCAACTTCAGAACCTGCCTGCTTTTGCCAGTGCAGACCTGGGTGCAAGCCCCAGCCACCATGGCCATGTGGTCCTGGGCAGAGGTGCTCCAACTGCATGGGTGGAACCGAGCCCCATGCCCTCCAGGTGGGATGCTCACCTTCAGCACTGCAGTAGCAATGCTCTGCACCAATCCCAGCATGCAGCAGAGGAAGTAGGGAGCAGCTGAGAACAGGATGCTGGCGCTGCTCTGTGCAGCCTTATGGCGGACTGGTTATTTTATCCTTAGCTTTGAGTAGTATGATAACTTTGTCATTTGGTTTAAGCCAGCAGCTCCCATGATCAGCCAGCCATCATCAAGAGTGGACTGCCAACTGACACTGTGGTAAAAGGAACAGCTGCAACAACTGGGCAGTTCCAGAAGCTACAACCAAGCCCAAAGATAAAGTCAGCAGGAATCCTGTGACACAGAGAGATGCTTCCCTGTGTGCTGGTGACAGAGAGCTGATACGCAGGCCTCATGAGTGTCTCCTGAGTTATCAGAAGGCAGGACAGTACCTGCTGGAAGAGAGGGCAGAAACAGTGCCTGCAAGGAGGAACCAGAAAAACTTGAAACAGGGAAGATGATATTTCCACCAAGGTGATCAATCACAAAAACAAATGGTCAGGGAAGTGGGCAAGTCTCCACCTTTACACACTCTTGGGTCCAATTCACTGCTGCTCCAGAAGATGCATTACTTTGCCAAGGGATCTGCAGGCAGAGCAGGCTGGGTAAAAACACAGCTCTTGACATACAAAAATCTGGTCTGAAAAGATCTGCAGTTCCCTCTGAGTTAAATCGTCCGATCTACAAATCCTCAACAGCATCACTGCAGCGTATGGTCCTCTGGAAGAGGACAGGCTAGACCCATCTCTGCCATCAGACATCCCTCAAAGTCCTGAGAGCAAGGAGTCAATCAGGGATGCTAAGGTCAATTCTTGGTGAGTTTCAAAGCACCTCACTAGATCATCAGTCTGTGAGAAGTGTCAGGCCAAGGAAGAGGAAACCTTGAGTCCTATGCATGAAGAGAGAAGATGGGGATGGGATCCTTTGGTCTCCATGGGGTTTCAGAATACAAAGCCCAGGAAAACAACAGGTCTTGAGTGGGCAGTGTCAGGCTGGCAGCATGATGTCAGATGTCTCACAGTAATCCAAGATGGAGAAGACACAGAGGTAGGAGCCTCTCACCTGCTCCTACAGGAGTGCCTCTGAAGAACATCTGGAGATCTGCATATGAGACAGGAGCAGCTGCCAGCACATTGACCCAGCATTGCCTGTAGATCCTGCCCATGAGGACAGTGTGTAACAGATTCCCAGCACCTTGGATGGGTGGTGTTTGGTCTCACAGTATACCCCATGGAAGTGCAGCATGGTTGCACTCTTCTCTCCAAGGAAGCACAAATATTCTGTGTTCAGACACTGAGGAGGAACACAAGCCAGAGAGAAATTCAGTATTTTCCAAAGAAACAAGAAGTAGCCTTGGGAGAGTCTTTCAGAGTCACCTAATGTCTTATCCTTTCAGGATCACTTCTACCTACCCTCCAAGAGCAATGGGCTTGTTGGGTCCTTTCAAGAACTTCACGCAACATCAGCTCCCCACTTGATCTTCCAGTGCTTCCCTGCCCTCTTAGGAAGACTTGCTCCTGCCAGACCTGGATCCTTTACCATGATTTCCTCCCATTATTGACTGTCCCACTCATGGAGAACAGAAAAGGGTTTTTTTTGCCTACAACTGGCACATTACCTTTTACACATTCCACGACTCTTGCAGCTCTGCAGGCTCCATTTGCTTTTCCTCCCCACCATGTGTACAAGGTGGTCATCTTCCCAGATGCTTTTCTCTGTGGTCTCTGATATAAATCTACAGAAATGCTGTACCCCAAACTAGGCACAGTGTTCAAATGGAGGTCCTGCTAGCAGTGAGACCACCACCAGAAACCTCATGCACAGACCCCATTTAACACCCTCCCACCATGTTCAAAACCCTTGTTAAAAGGTCACAGCTTCAAAACCAAAAGCAGAGCAGAAGCTTTGATTACATTATGTCTTTCAAGATGAAAAGCAGGGAAGAAAAGGCTGCAATATGGCTTTGAGATGCAATGGGTCTCAGCAGGCATCAAGGCGAGAACTGTGAGGAGAAGACCCTGCCTGGGGGAGGTCAGGTGCAGCCCTCTTGCCCATTCCAACCCTCAAGACCCACGAGAGCATCAGAGGGGTCTGACCAGGACATGCCAGGCACCCTCCTGGGGCTGTCAGCAAGGGTAGGATGGCCACAGCTCTGGGAGGAGCCTGAGTGAGTATTCCTGCACAGCCACTAGTCCAGCATGTGAGGTTAGAGGTCTCCCCATTACAGAAACAGAGCAGAAAGCAACTCTGCCAGGCCCCTCCTCACCACAGACCCACCCTGTAGGTAGGTGGGCAGGGAACACGTCTCTGACAGGGACACTGACTACATCAAGGACATCAGAGGGTATCAAGGGACATCAAGGGGGGCTGAGGAGCACACTGCAGGTGTATATACACACACAGCATAGCACTGGCCCTGCCTGCTCACTGCCAGCAGTGACACAAGTGCCAGCCCACGTGCCAGCCTGCAGCCCCTGCCACATCAACATAAACTGTCTCCATGCGCCGCTGAGCCAGCAGCTCCTGCACAGGAACTGCCACCACCCGGACAGGCTGCTGGGGCAGGAGGCAATGTGGCACTTGCCAGATCCAGATGCCATCACAAGCATGTTGCTCAGAGTCAAACCCTGGTAGCTGCCTGCTCCTGAGGACAGGGGCTTCCTTCCACTAGCCCCTGAGCAGGGCAGCCAGCTCAGTCTGTCCCCACTCCAGAGGACCCATCAGAGGACAGGTAAATGGGTTGGAAAACATCCACTTAATGCTCTGATTTGTCTGTCACCCAAGGGTCACTGCAGCACCAGCACCAAGCGCCCCATGCCAGCTTCAGCCCAGCAAGGGGTTGGGAGCTGGAGCTGCCCTGCAGAGGAGGGCATTGCCCTGGGGATGGTGTGAACCCAGAACTAAAGGAGAATGTTTTGTTTTCAACTTCCACGGAAACAGATGGAGAAACTCGATATTCAACTAAAAGGAAAAAAAAACGTTGTCAACAGAAAGCTAAAAATAGGTTTAAATTGAATTAAAAAGAGAAAGAGAGAGAACAGAAAGTGAATGAATAAGAAACTAAAACACACCTGTGCCAGGAGTTGCATAAATGAATCAACAATATCAGGATGATCCCTGGGCCCTAAAATATAATAAAGATGTAACTTAAGAGAAAAATCATACAAACAGCAACTCAACATCATATAGTTATGTGATACAGAAAGAATTTACAAGTGAAAACAGGAGTGTAAGGGAGGAGGGGTGTGTGGGGAAGGGGATGGGCAACATGAGCAGCTTGAAGCAAGTTAAAGAAACAAAACATACAAAAAATCATGAAACTTGGAGAACCCAAGAACAGAAAGAAACTGCAAAGGAAAGGGTCTAAAGCCCCAGGGTCTCCAGCTAGCACCTGGGTGCTGCAGAGCCAAGGAGGAGATCTTCATTTCCTTGGGGAGGAAGAGAAGGAGGAGCAGGGGCTAGCTGAGCACCATCTCCACAAGGAGAATTATAGCTTTTGCACTGTGGGGACTGAGCAGGTGTCTTCAGAGCACTGTTTGGGTCCTGGAAGGTAACTGCAAGTGAACGACAACACCTCAGCAAATGCTTGACAGACCTGGCTGGGCTCAGGCGTGCACATGCTTGTCACCAGCATCAGCTGCTTAGGAGACCCTGGCACAGACACCCTCCCACCCCATTCCCAGATGCTCTCCAGGACGGTGAGTCCAGGACCTTCCTGGAGGTCTCCTCCAGCATCCTCGTGGGAGAGAGCAGCTCAATGCCCAGAGATCTCTGTGCCAGCACCACTCACCCTACCTTGGCATCTGATTGTGCACACTCGCTTCTTGGCCCTTGTAGGCTCAGGCATGCCCCCCTTCTCCTGCCACACGTGGGCTCAGCAGAAGGGGCTTGCCCTGCTCACCCACCCAAGGGGTCAGTCCTGGGCACACATCAAGCTGAACAGCCGTTTGCCTGAGCAAAGCTCGCATCCAAGTGTTGGCACAGCTTGGGCTCTGTTTTCTCCCTTTTCCTCCTGCAGACGTGCCTGCTGTGCCTGGAGGCATCACCAGCTCTCCAGCTCCGAGGCAAAAGGGTTCCAGCATAGACACATCCACATGCCATTGGCACAAGTGGGGACCTGATATCTGAGGAAGCCTGGCTTGCTTGTCACTGACCCAGTGACACCTCAGCACAGTGGGATTTGCTTGGACCGTGGCATGATGATGAAGCTCCTCAAGTCTCCCTCACCTCTCTAGAGAGCTCTGAGCCTTGAGCTGGGGGACAGCATCACCCTACCTGGCACCCAGCTGTGAGCAAAGGATAAAACCCCTTGGGGGTCGCATGTGGTAATGCTGAAGGACCAGATCCAGCAGCTCCAATGTACATTTGTCTCTGTCACCAAGGGCATGTTACCAAGATGCTGAGGGGAGCCATGGTGCAAAGGAGCCTGTTCTAACCCCATTTGCTTTCTGTAGGGTGGGCAGTGAGCCAAAGAGGGGCCCTGCCCTGCAGGAGAACACCAGCATCCTCAGCATCACAGCAGGGACTCAGTGGCGACCAGTGACTCTGAAAAAGTAATTTCCCAGCTGTTCACACACATTCTCCTGCTCATATAACGGCTTGATTCCAGGCCACTACAAGCAGCAGTGGTCCCCAGAGAAGCCCCGAGATCTTCCTGTGGGCACAGCCTCTCTGCCAAGCTGGACTGCAGTTCCAGTTTGACCCTTGCTGCATGTGATATCCAATCTGGGCTGCTGTAACAGTACAGAGGCCCAGAGCACCCAGGGATTTCCTGCTTCTGTTGCCTGCAGGGAAGGTACCCACCTTCCAGGGGTTGGGATGAATCCAAGAAAGAGAGATGGCCCCAATTAGTTTAGCTAGGAGTGAAAGCAGCCATTCCTGGTAAGACGCCTCCAGATTCCATGCATGCAAAGCCTGACAACAGCCCCAGCACGAGGACGGGCTAATCCTACGTACCTTGCTGGAACAGGGTCAGTGTGACTGAGGTAACGAGCAGGAAGAGGGCCTTGATGGGAGGGAAGTGGGCAGGCTCGTGGGCAAAGATGTGAACCAGCTGCAAAAGAAAGAGAAGGACTGAAGCTTCTGCTGGCCCTGCACATCCCCAGCCTCCCAAGCACAGTTCCATACCTGCCGGGTGAGTTCAATGGCAGAGACCTGGGGGATGGTGCTGTACATCTGCCCCAGCATCTCACACAGCTGAGGCACCATGGGGGCAAAATCATCCAGGAGGGTCTTCACAGACTTCTCAAATATGGCACAGACAGACTGTGGGAAAAGAGGGACTGCATAAGCAATGGGCATCAGGAGACCTTTCCCAGGGCTTAATGGATGGGTCCCAGGGGAGCAAAGAGCTGGCAATGGGGACAGGGACCAGCCAGGTAAAGGGCTCAGACCTGCTCTGGTACTAGTGGCCTACCCTGCAGCACAGGATGCTCCCAGTGACCAGGAAACACCCTTCCCACTGCAGCAGGAAGGCTCCCCAAGGGCCAGGGAAAAATGGCTGGTGGTAAGTTGCACATGGGCATTACTGGACTGAACAAACTGGACAAGCACCAGATGATATCGGTCCAGTTCAGAACAGAGCTGTTCTCTTAGGGAACACAGGTTAGGTAGACCATATCTCCCTGCTCATGGCAGGACGTCAGTTACTGGAGAGAAGCAGAGCTGATGGAAGAACAAGACAGACAAGAATGACTTGATGTTGCTGGTGACAGCAAGCAGCACTGGTCCAGAAAACCCAGCAAGACATCCCTCTCACAGGCCATCACCCAGAGTTTGTCCTTTGCTGTCCCCACTCAGGTCAGCAAGGACAGGCAGAGCTGCAGGTAGTATACATGTGAAGCCTGGTTACCTCCACCACCTGGGCATCATTCAGCCACTTGCTGAGAACCTTCTGTATGAGCTGGAAGACTTGCTGCAGAACCACCACCACCTATAAGGAATGAAAGACACTGAAGAGAATTGGCCCCCCACGGCACTGGGAAGGAGAGATTCAAGTCTAAGCATGGCCTGGACTCAAACCTTCAGGCACCACCCTTCTCAAAGCTGGACAGCTTTTTTCTGAAGCAGACTGGCACAGCTCACAGTTGGCAGGTAGCACCCAGGCCATCCTCCAGAGCAGTACCTAGCCAAGGGGCATCCAAGAGGCAAGTCACCTCTGTCCACCTCAGGAGTGCTGGGATGAGCTGAAGGAGCTATTTTAGCTGGAATAGACTAGCACCACCCTCTTGCTGGCACATGCTGCATTCCCCATTAACCCCCCTCTCCTGCAGTGAGTTGTGAGTCTGTGACAGAGAACAAGGAACTATCGCTCTACTCACTGGGTTGGGTCCTTGCTGCACTGGCAGTTTTTTGACCTCGGTGCTTTCATGGTCATCATCGTGGTGACTGATGTCTAGGGTGGTGAAGAGGTTGGAAAGCAAGCCCAGGATGTGAATGATGGCCAGCTTGTTGGAGGGATTGGGCTGCCAGGGAAAATAAAGCCAAAGTATGACACAAACTGCACTATTCAATCATAGTCAAGTCTTTGGGATGCTGAAGAACTAGAACTGCAGAGCAAAGTGCCAGAGAGGGGTTCCCTGCACTGCCCACGTTTAAGAGTGCTGCTTCAGCACAGCAGTCCCAGGGCTACAGCCAGCAGGAGAAACTACTTCTGGATGGAGGCAGCACACAGGCACTCACCGTTTCATCAGCCAGCTTTTCCAGCTGCTGGATGTAGGGGGTGATCAGGGAGTGCAGGTTCTTCAGGATCTCCTCCACTTGCAGTGCAGAAAGCAGGAATCCAAGAGCCTGCATCAGCCACATGCACTGGCTTGTCTGGGACAGAGAAGACACAATAGGGCAGGTCATTGCCTGGCCCACAGCCCGTGCTCTGACAGCTACCAGGGTCCCAGCTGGGTGTGCTGCAGCTCCTGAGCTGCTCTATCTGGGTCCCTCTAGGTGCAGGAGAGGAGAACAGCTCCCTGACAGCTTCTGTTCCTAAGGAACAGGAGTTCTGGCTTCAGCACACCTGGCCTCTTCCCATCACCTGACAAGGAAAGACCAGTTGGTATCCAGAGATCTCCATGATGGTATCAGTCACCCTAACTTGACACACCATCCTTTGCACAGCTTGTCTTAGCCACCCTATCCTAGTCACAGGCAAGACTGGGGCTCAGTTCCTACACTTATCTCCCTTTTTCCTCTTGAAAACATGCCTATCATCTTGATATCCTTGGGTTTGGAGAGACCGGGAACTGCTAGAGTTAAGCCTCCTCCTCCCTCTCTAGGGGACATACCCCCCCAGCACAACCCCAGCCCCCAACCGCAGTGTGGTGAAGTGAAGCCCAGCAGTGCAGTGAGAGGCAGCCAGCAGGTTCTCCTCATCCTGCATACCATGGATGCAGTGCTCAGCTCTCCTCTGGGGACAGCTTTGTGTCTTCAGCTGAGCATGACTAAGGGGACATGGGGAGCAAGGAGAACCAGCAGAGGTGTGAGTCAGCCTCTCTTACCTTGTGAATCTGCTTCATCAACACCTCCTGTCAAAAGGAAAGGGAGAAGAAAAGAGGAGGGTGAGTGCTGCAGAAAGGCCCTTCCCTTCCAGGAGGCAGGACTAACAACAGGAGGTAGGATTGACATGGGAGGTCAAGACAACTAACACCAGTGTGGGCACAGACAAACATCATGTGCTCCCCACAACTTGCCACAGGCAAGAACTCGAATTCTTGTCCCCTGAGTCAGCCCACTCAGCCACCCAGCAAGGGGAGCTCCAGGCTTGGACAGGCTCAGCAGCAAGATTGCTCAAGGAGACAACCTGAGCCAGGGTTTCCTTATCCCAGTGACAGTGGTCCCCAGGCTCTAAAAGCAGAGATGCTTTTAAGAGCACTTCACCTCTCTGCTCCCATGTACATCCTGGCAGCTTGCCTGCCAAGTCCAGCCCTTCTCCTAGTGCCTCAGGACTCTGAGCCCCATCTGCCCCAAATCTTGAGAGTCAAGAAAGAGCATGAGACAAGCTGCCCCAGCACTACAGGGATCAGCTCAGTCTCCAAGGAGATGCCTGAACACCAGGGTACTGCCCCCCAAGATGCCCAGCAGTGGCACTGCACTAGAAGTGTGGTAAATGCACAGCTGGCAGGCTGCTGCTCCCAAGGCAAACAAAACCCTGGGGGAAGGACAGACACCCATGTGCAACCCCAGCAGAGCCCTTGGCAGTTGTGTCTGTCACTGGCTGCCATTTCTGCATTCACAGCGGGACACAGGGCCTGCCACATGGGTTTACTAGCCTACAAACAAAACAGGCAAGAAATCTGCACACAAGCAAGATGCCCTAAGCTGCTCCTTTGGCCCCCTGCCCGGATCCTTACAAAGAAAAAGGTGTGCACAGAGCACATCCCAGGTTACCACCACACATCCACCTGCTCCTACCTGTGACACAGCGACAATGTTGGCAGCATAAGGTGGCAGGTCGTACTTGCACTCTCGGCAGATCTTTTTCAGGGTGGAGACACTGGAGATGGAGAGCTCAGGGTTGCCCAAGGCTTGGAGTACCAGTGGTAACACGTTGTTAATCATGACAGGGTGATCAGCCAGCCACTCGGACAGGGACCCTGAATACACAGATGAGATCAGACTGCAGGACTGCACCACAGGGTCTTGCTCTCTGCATTCTGCAATGCCCAGCTTTGCTTTTCACCACTGGTACTGCTGGGCAGATGTGGTCTCAGGGGGGCTTTCCCTCCCTAGCCCAGCCCGGCCCACTCACCGATAGTGAACATGACGGTGTCAGCAAGCTGCACATTGCTGATGCTGATCCGGGGAATGAGCCCGATCAGTCCTGGCACCACATCGGAGTAGTTTACATCGATGGTCTCAGCAATGGACTGGAAGCCATAGAGCAAGGCCTCCGTGTGCTGCCAGGGTGGGAGAGGCACTGTCAGAGCCATGCACTGACCCTGAATGCCTAACCCCACCCCAGCTCCAGGCACCAGCTCAGCACCCCCACAGTAGCTGAAGAGGCTGATCCCTTGGCAGCACTAAGGATAGGGAGGCAGAAGACTTATTCCTGTCCGCAGCAGACCCCAGAGAGCCTGTATGTGTGCTGGCAAGGTGCTCATGCTCCTCACCTCTGTCATGTCCCTTTGCTTTCAATGCTCCATTGAGGGTGAGGACAGGTCCCTGAGGGCGGGTTGCTGTCAGCCTGGCACCTGGATCCCTTTGCTCACCTGCCACGTGGATGGCTGCTCCGTGTTGGTCAGGAGACGTCCCAGTTTGTCATAGAGGCTGCTCAGGAGCTCAGCACCCAGCATCTCATACACATACATCAACGTGTCAGAGATGTCCACCCTGCAGAGAACATGGGTGTTTCCAAATGCTGTCCCCAACCCATGCAAGAGAGCTCCATGTGTGGACACATTACTTTCTCTCCTGCTGCCAAGTGGGGCACAGGCACTGCTCATACAAGCACACTGTCCCAACCAATGGAGTGATCCTATGGCCTCTTGAGCAAGGTAACTGGTGCTGTGCCAAAATTTTGCCAAGTGAGCCAAACCAGCTCCTTTTCACATTACCACCACAGCCAAAACAGCTTTTGATGGAAGGAATCTCCTCAGTGTCCCTCCTTGGCTCATCATAGAGCACTCAGTCTCCAGGGTGGCAGAATGCTGCCCCTGCATCCTCACCTGCCTGACAAGCAAATCCAAATTTCCCACTTGTACCTGTATATCCGAAACTGCTCCTTCTCATCCGAAGACCAGAAGCCATACTCTTCATCAGAGGGGAACTGGGCTTTGTGCAGCAGCACGTCCACCAGCTGGAAGTAGACAGGCCTGTAGACCTGCTGGTACACTGCCTGCTTGTCTGGCTCAAAGGAGAGGATATCATCCTGGAGGCAGGAGGAGGAATAAATACATCAGGTGTTGCAGGGAAAGGAAAATAGAGCTAATATGCCTGCTGCACAGGGGGCTCAGGCACATCTCCCTGGGCTGGTGGGACCTGTCAAACCTTGGAAGGCTGCATTTCCAGCTCCCTAAGATCCACTTGGTGCTGTGACCTTCTGCAGTGGAAGCCTTATCTGGAGGTAAGATGTCAGAAGCCCCAGAAGCTGGGCAGACCCTCAGACAGCATTGTTACAGGGAGTGGCAGTGTCCTCCCATGTCCTATCCTTGGGAGCACACCTACACCAGGAGATGCCTCAGACCTCAATGTGTGCCTCAGACTGCTGTGAGAGCTGAGCACAGTGCCCTCCTCCATGCACCTATCATCTCAGACCCATCTGGAGAAGCAGCAAGAGGTCGTGGGAGCCTCAGCTTGGCCTCATGCAGCAGAGGAGCTGCTGGCATGGCACTGACTTCGCTCTCCTCCCTGCCCACGCTCAGCTATGCCACATTGGATTGTGGTGGAATGGAGCTGAGGGATGAAAGGGAGCTAAAAATAGAGCACAGCGTGGCAGGGCTGCTCTGCCAATCCAGGGAACACTGACCATGGGAGAGGGAGCCCATACTGGGCAGCCACCAGAGCCATGCTCTTGTTCCTGCCTGCTGCAGGCACGCAGCAAGGAACTAACCAGGTCTGCTGCTGGGAAGAAAAAAAAATAACATGAAGTTTTAACCAGTTTTGTTAACAAGCCCATTAAAGGATGGCTCTCGCTTCTAAGGAGGACTGGTGGCAGAAAGAACCAGCCACAAGCCCAGACATTAGAAATCAGAAATTAGACATTAGAAATCCCTGGGATCAGTTAAATCCAGGCCAGACCCCAGTCCCCATGCACTGGTGCCTCTGGCCCTGCCTGGAGGGCAGAGCCCAGGCAGGCTGTCCACAATAGTCACTGACCTGCAGCGTGTACCAGAAGGTGAGGGTCAAGGAGCTGGTGGTTTCATTGACAGGGTAGTGTCCAGGGATGCCAGTGCAGAACATGATCATGTTGACCAGGGCCAGGAAACTCTGCCAATGCTCCACCTGGTCCAGGAGGGCTCTGGGAAGCAGAGAGCACGGTCAGAGTGGCATCTCTGCTGTGAGCCCAAATTCTCTGCCCTGACATGCCACTGGGTGCAGGACAGGCCCTAGACAAAGCAGCATGTGGGAAGAGCAGGCTGCTCCAAGCTCCCTCCCCCTCCTAGGGACCATCCCCAGCACCCACCGGGAATGGTTTTCCCCCAAGGCCACAGCGATGCGGCAGATTCCGTGCGACGTCTCCATGTCCCCGCTCTGGACTGCCTGGCGCAGCTGTTCTTGGAGCCCCAGCACGGGAGGGATGAGCTTGAGGAGGGTGTTCACGTACCTGCAAGCACAGCCTGAATCAGAGCCATGCATCACCTCCCTGGCACGGGCTGCCATGCCATCCATCCCTCCTGATGCCCTCCCAGGGCTCCTGCCCAGCTTTGCCTACTTGAAGGCTGCTTTGTACAATGGGATGCATGCAGGAGCCCTTACTGCTTATATTAAATTCTCCTTGCAGCCTGTGGCATTAGGACAAAAGCTGAAGCCCCAAGCACTGCTGCAGCAGAGCCTCTGCAAGTGAAAAGAAGTGCTGAGCCAGTGGCCATCAGCTCTGGGCAAACCCCCCACTGCACCAGGTTGTGGACCCCTGCCTCTGCCCACCCACACCTGCCATCAGGGTTGCCAGAACCTCCAACTTGCCACAACCAGCTCTGAGTGAGCTGTGCCTGCACACAGCAGCATCGGTGTGGAGCAGAACAGCAGCAAGGGCAGACCTGTGGGCTCTTTCCACCATCCTCACAGCCCTCAAATTTGCACAGAGGCAGTCCAAGCTGCCAGTAGGAAACCACACAGCTCTCCAGCTTGGGCACATCCAGAGCGTGTGCCATATCTGGGATTAATTGGGCAGCCACCATTGGGAAGTCCCACCCAGGGACAATGCTGGCCCCTGGCACATCTCGGGCTGCCACAGCCCAGTGCAGCACTGCTCTTCCACATCCCATCCCGCACATCAGCCTCTCCTCCGCTGCCTATAAGGGATGGTAACCACGGCAACGAGAAGGAGGCAGCCAAGGTGAAAGGCAGCCCAGGGCCCCCGGAGAGAGGCCGTGCTGAAGGCTGATGAGCAGCCTGCCTTTTCCCTGCCATTTCCCTGCCCGCCCAGGCGTGTTATCTGCAGCCGCAGCCTGTGCTCTCTGCCCGCCCCCTACACACAGGTGCAGGGCTAAGGATGCTTGGAGGGGGAGGCATACATGATGTGCCCACCCTGGGGAAGAGATGTGAGTGCTGACACTAGGACAGCCAAACATCCACCCCAGAGTGGCAAGGTGGCTTTTGCTATGGATGATTTAGGAGAGAACAAAGCCAGTGGTGCCACCAGTGCAGGGACAGAGTTGTGCTGGTGGTGGTAGCTTTTTCACTGGATCAGCAAGAGAAGACAGAGGAAACAAGGTGTCTACAATCCCAGCTGTTGTCCCAGCATTCCCTCTGTGCTGCTGGGGGTCACCCTCCTCTTGCCCTCTCCCCCATAGAAAATTACAAAGCAAAGGGTTTATTTTTGCATAAACCATTTCCAAGCCTCTGATGCCATGTGAGTTATACATGTGGCAGCATGGGAACAATGTGATGATGAAGAATTTGGAAATTCAATCACTCCTCTCCCTGGGAACCAATGCTGCATGCAGGGTTGGCCCAAGGGAGCCAGGCCCAGACAAAAAGCCACAGGGAACCTTCCACTGTTCCAGTGTAAGGCAAAGCCATCCTTCCTCCGCAGCACTGGTTCACATTACCCTAGGGAGGATTTTATGGCTTTATGACTTTTCTGACTTTTTCTGACAAGGATTCTGCTTCTGCTGGTTACCTCGAAATACTCAAAGTGCCTGGACCTGAACTGATGCTCTGGAATCTCTGCACAGCCAACAGAGATAACCACCTAGATTTGCTTCTTATCCCATATTATTGAAGACTTCTAGAAAATGTTGGGTGAACCATGTCTCCTGAGCACTACCTTGCTCTGCTAATTGTTCTGCAGACATAAGGGCATCCTGGATGCAAGGGTCCCTAGCCAGGAGGGAAATGCTTGCTCTAGATGAGTTGTTTTAACCAGGGTCAAGTCAGCCAGAGCTGAGCTGCTCTATTCCATATCCAGGAGCATGGAGTCCCAGGTCACTTCACCTGGTCAGTGCTGTTTTCCAGCCCAAGGGACTGGCTGATGCCACATCCCTACCAGGTGCAGAGCTTGCCCCAGGAGGTGCTGCCAGCCAGCACTTCCACACAGGCAGAAGTAGACAAAACCATCCCAGTTCAGAAGAGCCCCTGGATGCCCAGCTTGTTTCCAGCAGCCAAAAACTGTGAATGCCTGTGAAAGAGACATGAACGTGGCAGCCACATGGTGACTCTTGCCCATGCAGGTCCCTGCAGTGATTTGTCTTAGCCTTCCTGAGCAAGATTTGCTACCCCAGTATTTAGGGGCTTAGCAAATTTTGCTTTGTTGAGTTTGTCTGGTCCTTTCTCAAAGCCCAGTGAACTGCAGCATTTGCAGCTCCCTCTGTGGGACCAGCAGCTACTCTTGCTCTTCCCACAACTGTATGCAAACTGCACCAGTGTGGGGGACAACCTGTAGAGGAGAGATACAGGCATATAGGACAATCTCATCTTTCCTGATCCAAAATCTGAACCACATTTTGATGAGATAATAAACCAATCTTATTAAAACTCTGCTTTTAATGAAGCTCTTGGAAAACTCAAGTGAAATTCCTCTTCAAAAACCCAGCACCAGGTACCAAGACCAGAAAGAGATGGGCTGTACACCAGGCAATCCCATAGAGACACCCACAATCCTGCCAGGTCCACCACTGTAGCAACACCCTGCTGCTTTCAGAGAGGAGACTCAAGTGTCCAACCTCCACACTCTGTAACTCCCACCATGGGCATACACCACCAGGAGGGCCCTACCCCACTTTGATGCTACCCACTGCACTACAGGAAGGCCAAGTGCCACATGCCAGTTCTCCCCTTGCAGCACCTGCTGCCAAGCTCTCTGACTCATTTAGCTAAGGGGATAATCCTCAAATGAGATGGAAAATACAGCCCAAGCCTCTCCTCTGCAAATGAGATGCAACACTATCTCCATTCCTCCCCTCCCGCAACTCAGGAGCTTCCCACCTCTTCAAGAGCAGAGGTGTGCTCAGAGATGCTCCAGTGCCAGCTCCTGACCCAGCCTCCAAGGTTTCTTCTCAGGAATGCCATGTCCTAACAGAGGAGCAGCATTAAGACTCCAGCAACACTTGGCATATCCCTTTCTCTGGGTTCACAGGGCTCCCACCCACCTGGCAGGTACACAGATCAAACACTTTGCACCTACACATCTCTGGTGTATCATTTCTAGTAACACCTCAAAGTCAGGAAACCACCCGCTGCTCCTTGCAAGTAGGGAAATGGGAGCTGCCAAAACAAGTGACTTACCCAAGAGTAAGGTAGCACCAGGGCCACGTGGTCCTTACCCATAAGATCATACCTGCCCTCCACCTAGACACAGGTGCTGTGCACTTGCTACAGCAGGAGAGCTGCCTTGCAAGGTGGTGCTCCCCTGGGAATATGACCCACAAACTATCTAACCCTCAAAGTCAGAAGCCAAGTTCATGAGCCTCTGAGACTTCTGCTGGTGGCAGAAGCACACCTGCATGGTCACCTCTGCAGAAATGTCAGTGAAGACAGCTGGGAGGGAGTGAGGGGGAAAGACATAGTGTACAAAGCACTCAGGGAACCCATAGCAAAGTGGTGAGCCCCAGGACTAACCCTGTCATGGACCAATGCCCTAATAAGCTCTGGAAAGGACCATGCCAGCAGCCCAGTGCCAAGAATGCTCTGAGCCTACAGCCAAGAGCCCTGTGGAAACAAAGGCGAGAGACCGTGGAGGAAGAGAGCAGCTGAAAAGCAGCAGGGATCTCCCAGACTATCAAGATAAGAGACGGAAAGGTCAGGAGACTCCCTGGGGGCTCTGAGAAAGAGCTGGATCCACTTTGGCTGAGTGACAAAGCCAGAGGGGTGGGACAGCTGGCACCAGGGGAAGCAGGAGGAGGAACACACTATAGTAGACACAAGAAACAAAGGGGAGGACAGCACCCACCAGGGCTGGGAAGCAGCCGACACCACACACCGCCTGGCAGGGCATCCCTGTGACAATGCCACCGCTGTCCCCACACCCCGGGGCAGGAGCAGCACCAGGCTCACACACTGGGTAGCCTGTCAGGCCAGCTGCCTGCCTTGTCTTGGCTACTGCCTGCATGCCTACAGACAGGAGGGTGTTCTGCATGGCTGGTGATGCCTCCAGGAAGAAGGATGGAGAGCAAGTACTGAAGATTCTGTAAGGGAGCAGCCAGCATGGTAGGTCTGAATGGGGCCAAAATCTGCAATGCAGGGTCACCACAGAAGCAGAGAGGAAACCCCACTGTCAATCACACTTCTCTTCACTATTCACTTTGAAAGCTCAGCAGAAAATTCAGCCTTCTAATGCAATCAAAGAGCAGCACTGCAGGGCCAGGCTCCTGCACAAAGGTATGGAACTGGAATCATAGCCAAGGGACTTCTGAGACTCAAGGGAAATGGAAAGCATTTCAGAACTGCAGGTGACCTCCTCACACCCTCCTACTTTCTGCCCCAGACCTGCTACAAGGATCTGAGCTGGTCCATGGCCTTTGCCAGGCACAAGAAAAAAGTTTGTGGTCATCTTCTAAACACTGGCAAATGAGG
The DNA here is from genome assembly GCA_013397375.1 of Toxostoma redivivum. Lineage (NCBI taxonomy): Eukaryota > Metazoa > Chordata > Aves > Passeriformes > Mimidae > Toxostoma > Toxostoma redivivum. Next base: position 364,622 of record VXBI01009828.1, read on the forward strand.
CAACCCCTCCCCGCCTCCAGCAACACATTAAAATCCTGATGGCTCCCTTTGTGCACCAGGATTTGCAGTCCACAGATTCAACTCCTTGTCATTGAAAAGGACAGCTCCAGGCTGCCCTAGAGGTGGGGAACGTGCAGGCTGCCCCTGCCCTTCACCAAAGGGAGGACCAGGGCTCAAAACTGCAGTGGCAGCATCATTCCCACCACCGCAGAGGGTCGGAGCCTGTGCGATGTGCAGCCATGCACAGGGCATGCACAGTGGCAGCAGCTCAGCTCAGCCTTCAAGGAAACCCTCCTCTTCGAGGGAAGGTTGCTAAGCAGCCAGGAAGGGATGTGGCCACGGGAACTGGAGATGTAGTGTCCCTTCTGCAGGCATTGGTCCCAAGGGCTGACAGCAGCTCAAGCAATGCAGCCAAGCACACAAGCTCAGAGCCCCATAGTGCAGTCTCAGCAGGACCATCTCAGCTGCTCCCAGGGCAGCCATGGCCACAAAAAAAGAATGAGTCCTTGGCTGGCACAAGCTGTTGGAGCCAAGAGGAGGGGAAAAAATGACAGATCTGGTTTTATTATCTCTGCATTGAATCAGCTCCTTGGCTGGACCAGCAGCACACGGCAGAGGAAGGTCTCTGAACTCCTGCTGGCAGGAGTTGGGCAGTTGCTCTCTGGTTGGCTGCTGCAGGATCTGACACAAGGAGCCAGAAGCACATATCCTCATCTGCCTCAGAGGCCAGCATGGACATGGGCTACAGCTGCCCAAGACTTCATGGTCTCTACAAGTCAGCCATAGTGGAAAGCCTTCCAGGACCAACCACGAGAAATCAACAGCCTCCAACTGCTTTTTATACTCTCCCACTTCCAAACCCTGTCATCGTTACCTTCAGAGCCAACGACAACTAGAAAAAAGTCTGAGATTTTTCCTTCCCACCCTGTTTCCCTGCTGATGGCCAGCACACAGGAGAGGCTGCCCTTACCTCTGGGCATCGGGCTGGGAAATGGCATTGACCACAGCCTCCACTGCTGTATCAAAGAGCTCTGGGTCCTGCAGAGAGGTGAAAGCTGCCTGGATGAGGTTCTCGCAGTCCATCAGCGGGATCTCCAGCTGAACCCAGCTGGAGAAGCACTTCAGCACCTTCTGCTTGATGAAACCTGGGGAGTCCTGCTGCTGCAGCAGCTGCTCCAGCAAAGGGAAGACAGAGCTGCACTCCTGCGCCAGGACGCTGCGTACCTGGCCCTTGCGGTACTGCGGAAGGCGGCTGGTCTGAAACTCCTCAGGCAGCACCGTCAGCAGTTCCAGCAGCGCCAGGCAGCGCGCCCGCCCGTCCACGTTGGAGTCCTCCGCCTGGAACATGCGCACCATGTCTGCCACAGCGCAGGGCCAGGCCTCTGGCATCATGCTGAGCGCCAGGGAGGCCAGCGCCACGCACAGCCGGGTCAGCACGATCTTGGAGCCGCTGGCGAAGCGCGTGATGTGCGTGAAGAGCTGCGACTTGAGGCTCTCATACTGGTCAGCCGGGATGTCGTTCCAGTAACGGGAGATTTTAATGTGGAGAGCACTGGCACCAAAGTACTGGATCTCAGGCACCTTGTCCATGTGGAGAAGCAGCCAGCTGAAGTGCCATGCCTGGGGGGACACCTGTGCTTGCATCAGCCATTTCTGAGCCAAGTTCTTGTTCTCGATGTTTGGGTCATAATACAGCTGATGGAGAGCCTGCAAGAGAGAAGGAAGCACCCTAGAGCAGCTGAGGAGCACCACTGTGGCCTGTCCTGTCTGGGAAAGGCTTACCAGGAAGGCTCACTAGGATGGAGCCCAGTACCCAGGCTGCCCTGCACAGCCAGCCCCCCTCCTCAGGTCAGCCTGTGTTAGTTGGCCTCCCTCTTCCCATTCTCAGTGAAGTGAGAGTGATCTGGCAGCAGGAGAGGACCTGCAAAGCATCCTTCCCCTCATCTCATGCTTCACTCTGGAAATGTCTTTTCTTTAGTCATTTCCCACTGTCACCTTCACTCATGCTGAAACTGCCAGCTTCCCTGCTGATGTGCCATCACTGGGGTGGGCGCAGGACCATTCTTCCACATGAGGACTGTAAGGGACATCGCTGAGCAGCACTCCTGCTGTCCACTCACACCTGCTCTCTGAAAGGTGCTGTGTTCCACAGCTTGCATCCATGAGCCCATGGAATGCAAGAGCCACTGCAGATCTTTGTCTGCCAGGTTATGCAGAGTCCTGAAAGTCTACAGTCACTAAATTCAGGGATTAATCTCTCCATTAAGTCCCTTCAAAATATTCCCAAACTCACACAGTTACAGCTGAGCCAAGAGAGCTGGCATCCCACCCTGCCTCTGCCACCACCTTCTGTGACAGTCCAGTGCTGCTTAGTCCATCACTCCAAATGGAGAAGGGAAACATCACTTACCTGCTCCTGCAGCTTTGTGAGATCTAGTTACTGCTTTGCATAGCTCAGATCCACATGAACAGCTTCACACAGGCTACAAGGCTTTATTTCCAGAGGATTATTATACAGATATGAAGCCCAACCTTAATTAGCTACTTATTCTGAGTGGGTACAGCCAGCAACTAGTGAAGTTCTTGCACAAGGAGGGGAAGAATAACTACCCCTTGCCTGAGCTCCATCTTCCAGCAGTGAGGATTTCTGCCAGGCACAGCATGTTTCATTTCAAATTGCTGACTGCACACGCCAGGAGCAAGGAAAATCCATGACACCTGTCGGGCAATCAGGCATCCATCACACCCCACCAGCAAATCAGAGGATGATTGCAGCAGGTGCAGAGGATTTTTCGGTGTCCCCATCCTGGCTCCAGGTCTCAAATAGCCTCCCCCTCCCCCTCTAAAAAACTCTATGAAATTCTTGCGGTTCTTGTACCCAGGAGAGGATTTAAACCCTATTTTTAAGCATGCAGAACTGGCAGCTTGGGGCACAGGAATAAGCTTCCCAAGCAAGTGCTTGTGTCTCCTGCTGCTTCCCAGTGTGAGACCAAAGAGCAGGACAATATGGCAGGAACTTTACAGAGTCGGCATTGCCTGGGTCATAATTTGAATTACTGCTGTTCAAGATTTTGTGACAGGTGAAAATGAGGATAACCTCTTTGTAAGAAAGAGGTTATGAAGTATGTCGTAGGAGACTGAGTCAGCCAGCATGGGCTGCAGAGGGACAGCGTCTGACCCACTAAAACATCTATCCTGACACAGAAAAGGTTAACCCTACCTAAGCAGGACATGGGAGAGAGAAATCTGTCCTAACAGAGCAAGCCAAGGGGAGTCCATGAGCTCTCAGTAGTTAGCCAAATCTTTGCTCTGTTCCCAGTTATCTTGGACTTGGATGCAGGGAGCATCACTCAGCTGCTGGGGCAGAGGCATCCCCTGCAAGCAAAGCAACAATTTACTTCACTATAGAGCAGCAGCTGCAGATGTGCTAAAAGCTCTGCCACTCCTGGGGGGTAGGAACCTGGCTCCTACCCCTGCTGTTGTGCTAAGGACTGAGTCATCCTGCAGCAGGGCTGAAGCTGGAGCTCCCAACCATTACCAGCTCAATCTCTTGCTCCCACCAGAGCTTGCTGCTTTTTTTTCTTCCCAAATAAATCTCACTTGAGATTCCCAGTATGGCGACAGCCCATTCTTTCCCTTACCTGCTTGCTGGGCAGTGTCACAAGGTGAAACGAGCATTGCCCTCTCCATGCTCCCTACCCCAGGATCCTTCCCCACTTCTTCCCAGCCTCCATTCTTACACCTCCAAGCTCTTCTATTTTGAATAGTGCTACTGCTTAGAAAATTGTGGGGAGAAAAAAAATCCCTATGCATCATGTATTACAAGGCACAATGTGTACACAGAAGCCCTAACCTCTAAACCTGCACAAGCTTTGTAAAACACAGACCTCGCCATGTCTGCACAATGGACCTGGCCCACAGATTTGGGTTTTTGACCCACAAGCTCCCCAGCTGCTCACCTGTGCTAGCAACAGAGCTGCTGCATGCCAGCCTCACATCAGGGAAACTGCCAGGCAAAGCATGGCACTGTGCATGCTCCAGGCACACCACAGTGAGCCCCAAGAGCAATGCACATGCAGGGCAGCAGAGCAGGGGTTGGCAAATATAGTATGACTGCTGGAAAGCAGCTGAGAGCTCATTGTCCACCTGGCTGGGGCTGCCAGTGCTGCTGGCTAAGGCCTGATCCTGCCAACAGGATCTGCTTCAAGCCAGCAGCCTCTGGTGCTTCCATGTGGTCATCCAACTGAATGGAGAAGAGTGAGCAACCACGAAAAGCCCAGCATGAAGCTGAGGTGCAAGAAGGTACCAATCCTGCACACACCTCCAGCACACACACATCTTGCACACAGCCCCATCAGAGACTCCAGCACTACCTATGCTAAAAAACCCTGGCTGCTGCATTGTAACAATGGCAAAGAGGGAGCACTATCGTAGCTGTTCCCCTCAACACTGGGGAGATGTTACTACCCCTGCATTAAGGGGAACAGTGAGCAGTTGGGTTGCAAGACCCCTTCCCAGGCATGGGCAGCTTTCCAGATATGTGGACAGCTCTCCCACCATCCCAGCACCTTGCCTGCATCCCTTGCATTCAGCCCTGTGCACAGTCCCCACTGTCACCACACCCAGCAACATCAGCTCCGAGCTCTGCTCCTCCCACTCCTCCTGCAGGCGGTCTCTGGGGAGGTTTCCAGCAAAGATCCCCAAGGACACACTGGAGCCTCCACTGCTCAGAACCTCAGGGTGAGAAGGTGAGTGGTAAGATGAAAAACTGTACCAGCTACACAAAGAAATTCAGAAGATGGAAGCAAAGTTAATGCTGAAAGCTCATGCTACAAGCTTTTGGAAGTCAGAAGAATATTCTGGAAAAAAGCATCTGCTCATTATCTCAGCCCCCTTTTGCAAGCTCCCTGCCTGGGAGGGACTGGTTGTGGTGGCTCCTGAAAAAAGCATGGCTGCTCCTGCCTGCATGCAGGACACCAGGTGAAAAGGAAAAAGGAAATCAGCACTTGCTCCAGGGCTACCAACAGCACACCCCATCTGTTACTCTACACAATATGGGAGACTCTTCCAGAGGACGTCCAAGGCTGGGCATAAATACTGGGACCATTCTAACTAAGCTCAAAGCAGCAGAAAAAGCCTCTGGGAGCAGACTAGGCTCTCTCCCCGGCCTACCAGCTGAGTACCATCCTCTGCTGAGAGCATTGGGCAGGGGACTGCAAGACCCCATGCCCTGCAGAAGGCCACCTGAACACCCAGCATGTTCCTCCTCAGCAAGGAGACACTGCCCTCATGCCAGACCAGGCACAGTTTCATCTGCTGTTGGACTTTAGTCTGACCACTCTGGCCAGCACCCTGAGGCCCTTCAGGAAGCACTGGAGAAGACAAGAGGAACTCATTAGCACCAAGAGGGAGAAGCAGGAGGCATGAAATCAGGTGATGTCTAATAGGGAGGCTTTGTGCATTCCAATTTGAATGGGTAGCTGACACCAGACCTGCCTTCTCTGCAATTAGACCTGTAATGTGAGAGCTGGTAAACAGCCTGGCTGTCAGCTATGCCCTTTGGCCAGGGAAAGAGCCTTCTCCAACATCAGCTCTGCTTGGCTGAAAATAATTCAAGCTTATTACGATAGCTCTTCCCTGCTCTAAAAAAATGTGATCAAAGCCTCAGTCAAGCTTTAGTCACTGGAGCAACATCAGCCCCTCAAGTAAGTTGCACTGGTGCAGCCTGCCCAAAAGACCCGGGTCAGAAATCCCATGCTGGTTCCTTTGTCAGGTGGAATGGGAGCAGTTCAAGGAGAGTTACAGCCAAGCACAGGCACCTGATCTTAGGCTGCATTCAGGAAGTGCAAGAGAAGAGGCTCTGCTACAAGCCCAGAACCCCCAGCTCTTACCCTTCAGAGCTTCTGCAGGGAGCCCAGTGCCAACAGGCTGTGTCCCTCACTGCACTGCGTAAATGCATTAACATGGAGTACCCTGCAGAGAGGCACTGTGTCCATGCTGTTATGGGGTGACAAGATGAGCCTCCGACACCTGGCTCTGATCCCAGAGCAGGAGCGTGCTACCTCCTGTTTTTGGGGGCTCCATGGGGAGACTGCTGCCCTCCAAGGGCCAGTCTGCTTGAGCACACAGAGCTGACAGCAGGTATGGCCCTGAGTGAGGTCTGCATAGAAGCTGGGGAAACAGAAAGCTGCAAAATACATTCCTGCTCTGCTCCTGCTAGCGTGCCCACAGCCACGGCACGGCAGGGGCAGCAGTGGCCATGGCTCTCTGGCAACCACCAGCCTCCTTCCAGCAGGACCCCCGGGGTGTCTCTGCTGCAATCTCTCGCTGTCCTTTCTACTTGAACGCACTCAAACCGTCAGTGCTCCAGGCCTGCAACAGCACAGCCATTACCCTGGCTCTGCCAAGCGAAGGGAACATCATCCCTGCCTCCCCTGCTTGCAGCAGCTGGCCCCCCCGGCCCCAGTGGGGAAAGCTGAGCAGCCAGCACCCCGGGAAGGCAGCAGCCTGCCGAGGATAGCAAATGGAAGCAAAATAAAGCTGAGTGTGTGCCGCCAGGCATGCTACTCCTGTTCAAGGACCGACATTTTGCCAGCAGTCCAAAAGAAAAGGGTTTTTCTCCCCTCTTCTAATAAAAGATACTCCCACTCTGAAGCCCCTCTTTGAGCCCAGCTTGCCCACATCAAGTCCTTGGCTGTCCAGAAGAGACTGCAGCCCAAACACAGCTCAGCAGCTTTGGCATCTCTCCCACTGCTTCACTGCCATGCTCTGCAGAGCATGGGGTGGTCCCCAGCAGGGATGGGGGCTGTGGGACATGCGAGTGCTCCCAGCGAGAGTGGACAGGGGTGTGAAAAAGCAAAGGGTGAGCAGAAACGCTGGAGACACAAAGCCCAGGATGAGTTGCAAGGGTGAGGCAAACACCCCTGTCCACTATCCCGTTTCACCCAACACTTCCATGATGAAGTACGCAAGCAATTTGAGAGAGGAATTTCTGCAGTAGCCCAGGCACCAATCCCATCCATTCCTGCACCATAATACATTAGAGCTGAGATGCGGCTCCAGCGATGGGCCTTGCAGAGCTCAGACCAGCACTGGACAACAAGATGCTGCCCTCTCATCCCATCCCCACCACACCACAGGAAGGAGCCACATATTTAGCCAAGGTTGGCTCTGGCTGGAATCTGCTTCTGCAAGAACATTTGCTTAAACATAAAACAAGGTGACTCGCTGGTTCCCTCAATTCTGCAAGAATCTCTCCTCCTAAGGCTCCCAGCTTACCACTTCCAGTGTGGCTGCCACATCTCACACATGCAGGCTGCCTCTAAGGACTATGTGGTCGATCCACTACCAGAGGATGCCATTCCCTCACCCTCGAGTATTTGTAATTCTCTTGATCAGGTTTCTGAAGACGGGCAATAGCCTTCCAAAGAAACCAGATGCACTTGATTCCTCCTTCCCATCCTCCCGGGCAGAAGGCAGCCCCAGCAGCTGCCACATCCCCGAGGCTCAGAATCTCGGAGGAGCAGTGATCAAAGCCATCCCTCTCCCATTGCGGTAGGCTCCGGATGTCAGCTCCATGACACCCCGCCTACCCATCCTGCCGGAGAGACTCTGTGCATTCATCAGGCATCTCCAGAGAGGCACACGGCAATCTGGAAGGCCCAGAGATGCCAGACCACTAATGTGCTAGGGAAAAGACGTCAGCAAATATTACAAACACCCCAGAGGATCAGAGGCAGGACAAGGGAGGAAAGACCTGGAAGGAATTAGACAAAAAAAAGAGGGCAAGAGCCTGTACTTGGGAAATTCACGGAGGAATGGCACTGCCTTCTTTCTTATTTCAAAAAGGGCGATACTGCTGAAGCAGATTCAGCTGCGCTAAGAACATGTGAGGAGGGTCTAACAATTTTGCTCTCCTGTACAATACTGCAGTATTAAATGCTGAGGGAAACCAGTATCGCAGGGCACAAGTCCTGCTTGTGCACTGCTCCTCTGAGATGGACAGAGCCGCCTGGATTAAACATCTGCAATCCATCTTCATCATCACCCCAGCACCAGGCTACCAGTCACACCAGGGACAGCTCCTGGGCACACAAAAGCACATGCAGGTCAGAAACCAGATTGCACCATTTAGGCAGTGAAAGGCTGAGCAGTCTCACAGTCTGAAGCCCTCGGCTTTCCCAGTCTTCCCTTCCCTCCAACCCCTCCAAACACAGCAACAGAGCCCCACTCAGCAGCCAGTGCAGGGGAAGCAGAGCCAGCCCAGAGCTGCTGGACTCCCAGCAGGTCCACACAGCGTGGCCATGCCAGCCAGCTCTAGCTGTGCTGAAGTCAGAGCAGCATCTAGGTCAGGCTCAGAAGAAAACAAAAAGCAGACAAGAAGCCCTCAGCTAGGACTGGGGGATGTTGACACAGTAACCCTATCAAAACAGCTCAGCCCCAGTGCAGCGATGCTCCTTCCCTGTGCCACAGGAGAGCTCCCTACGGAAAAACAGAGGAAAAAAAATACAGGGAGCAACTTTCAGATGGTTCCTGAAGTGCAGTACCTGACCCTGGCACCTGTCCACAGGCTTTTAGACCTGTCAGCTGGCCCTGCCTTCAGCACCTGCACCCTCCTGCCTCCCTGAAACCACTGTTCACAGCTGAAGTGATCTCTCTCTGGCACTGCTTATTCATAAACACAGCAATGATCCTCTTCAGCTACACAGGCACCCCAGAGCCCTGCAAAACCCCACTAATAAATAACACCACCACTAATAATAAACAACAGTAGGGGTACAAAAAGATTTTCCAGGGACAGAATCTTCTCCATGAAAACCGTCAGAAGAGTGTGACAGGCACAGTCTCCCCAGACTGTCCTAGCTACAACTGCCACACATGATGACTTCCACTGCAGGGGACCTGGAAAGACTTCAGCCCTCTGATTTAAGAGATAACCAGCTCCTCACGCTGTTCCTAACCCCAGCACTTACCACTGACTGACTCAGAGTGGAATCAAACCCCGATTTTAATCAGTATTCAGTATTATTAACAGAGCCATGCACAAAACCTGGCAGGGAAAAACCCAGGCCAGTAGGAGCATCACTCATCTGTTAGCATCACCTCTGACAAAGTGGCTCTACCCACCTGCATCCCACCAACCCCGCTCCCAGCAAGGCCCATCTTTCCTTCACTTTGTACCGCACAAACCTTCCTGGAAAAGACTGACACAGGAAGGCTCTGAGCTGCTGAACCTCTGTGTTTTTTTCTGATCCTACCCTATGCTTCTTCCCCTGTTCAGGAATTGTGCTGCAGCCTCCCACCAGCAGCTCAGAGCCCCACTGCAGTCCACAGCTGCACCTTCAGAGGACACCACTGAGATGGCAAAGCCTGCAGAGATCAGGAGAGGCAGAGGCAGGCTGGGGGAGGGGAGATGAAGCATCCTAGAGGGCATCTCTGCCTCCTCCCAGACACTGGGAGACTAAATCCCGAGCAGCTTGGCAAGGATGAGCTGCCTCTCGGCACAGCCGCACCTCAGCCAGGCTGTGCCGGGTGCCCCCACCCTGGCACTGCCCACCCTTCCCAGGCAAGTGTGCGCCTCATTGTTGGTGCAAACAAAGGAGTGGTTTGTGTCTGAGGAAAAGAAAGGGAGTCAGAGGCAAAATCATCCAGCAGCCCTGGATGTATGCAGATTAAGCTGCAGAAGGTTGTATGAACGTAGCATTTTCCAGACATCAGTTAATCCCCTGGCTGTGCTCTGTCTCCATCTCCCTGGAAGAGGTGGGCTGTGTCTTACCTGCAGCCACAAAGCCAACCAGCGCCCAGTGACAAACCTGACATCCCTGACCTGACATCTCCTGTGAGGCCAGGCAACCTACTGGGGAGGGAGGGTGTGAAAATGAGGAAATGGTTTAGTGGTGGGCTTGGCAGGGCTGCACTAACCATTGGACATGATGATCTGAGAGGTCTTTTCCAACCTAAATGATTCTGTGATTCCATGTGCCCACCAGCACGCCCATGAGTATTGCCTTGGCAAGGATCTCAGTCTATTCTTATAGAGGAAAAATGAGGACACTGGGATTCCCACTAACTGTCTGAGGACCAAGCTATGGATATGGGTTGGATGTCTGGCTACAGGATAAGTGGAAGAGTGATGCACTTGCCGTTTGCCCTTCAGGGATGCATCCTCTGCTGCCCTGCCCCCATCATCTCCAAGGTCTCCAAGGGAAGGTTTTTGCTCAGCTGCCCTCATGGGTGTGCTCACTGAGGTGCCCTGTTTAGCCTCTGTGACGAACCTCAGGTCAAACATCAACTGCTCAGGGCTCATCCCACCAGCAGTGTGATGCCAGCAGGCCTTGGTTTGCCATGGCCATTCCCTGGATCCCAGATTTCAGCTATTAGCCTCAGTCCTGTTGCCCTGCAGATACTTTGAAGGATCTTGAGCATCAGCAGGAGCAAAGGGGCTGGATTCCTGGTTTAGAAAGGTATCAGTGGAGCATCTGCCCGCTGAAGGCTTTTCCTAACCATAATACTCAACAATTCCCAGCACCTAGCAAAAGTTCATTCCTTCTCTGCCTAACGGAGACACTGACAATGGACTTCACATTGATGCAGCTGGTTCAGCAGCCAGGACCAGACCCGTCGGTTCTCCCTGCCCAGCGCTGCAGCTGGCAACCTAGAGGACGCCAGTCAGAAACACACACAACCCCTCCCTTCTGCTCCCATTCCTGCCACATCATTTTCCCTCTCCGGGCTGCCCCGGCGGCTCCCCCTCCAGCCCCACGTCCCGGGC